>JARVJO010000227.1:22171666-22184618 GCA_031762555.1 Cynodonichthys magdalenae
CCATCCACTCTTTCGCATTCGTGCCCACAAAAGTGGCGATTTGATCACGTGATCTGCAGGTCGCTACGTCATTTGAGAACCATCTATCGAAAGATTTAAATGTGAAAAAGAAGGATTTCAAAGCATATGTCCTACCTAACCCTAAAGTCTAACATTTACTTGAGTTTAACTAAAATTTGAATGTTTTTTTTTACAAAGAATGGTGGAACTCCTCTTCTTTATGCTGTACGAGGAAACCACATCAAATGTGTAGAGGCACTACTAGGTATGTAGGAAAATGTATTATTCACAGTAAATGCAAACAGATTCAAATGCTTTCTTTCTAATTTTTGTGCTCTCTTTCAGCCAAAGGAGCAGATATAACCATCGAGTCCGACTCTGGGTACAGTCCGATGGCCTTAGCTGTTGCACTTGGACACAAAAAGAGTATGTGGAATGGATGTATGACATGCAGTCCTGGGCCCGTATTTATCAAACCTCTTAGAGTGGAATTTTAGACTTAAGTGCTGAGAATTTCTTAGATTTACTCCTACTTTCAGACTTAGTAAGTGTAAATGCCAGTTATCACAATTCTTAAGTCTAAGAATCACTCTTATTCTCCCAGATATTTAAGACTGCTCCAGAGGTCTCTTAAGTGGTTAAGCGTTGCCACTAGGGGTCTGAGATGGACTGAGAAGACAGGGATCACAGCTGTCCTCCTCAAGAATACACTGCACCACCTCAGAACCTGCACTGAGTTGGCCGGGGGTCTTCCACATGTGTGTGATTTTCAGTTACAATGTACAGAGGAACTAAAATAAGGCATGGAAAACAGGTTTAGTTATGTAATACAAAAGAAAGAAGTGGAGAAAAAAAGTGATTACCAGTACCATAACGTTGAACTAAAAGATGGATATTTTTGTGCGGCTTTTGGAGAAAATATTAAATTATCATCTGGTGAGTGAAAGCATACAACACCCCCCCACCCCACCGGTTAAGGTGGAATTGAACTTTCCTTTTATCATATTTTCTTTTTTTAAATGAAACTTCAAAAAATATTTAAATTTTAATTTAAAAAATCCATAATAGGCTACTCATGATACAATTATAGAGCGGGGGGTCTCGGACCAAGCAAATACTGATGGATTGGTGTGTGTGTGAGTAATGTTTGTGGGCAGTTTAGCTGAGAGGCGGAGGGTGCAAGCTCAACATTTCCTCAGGCTCTGAGAGGTTAAAAAAAAAAGACTTTAAAGCTGAGGGTTTGAAGAATTTCGTGAGATTAGTCTTATATCCTATGTAATGATGCAAATGAGGACATTTTATGTGATTTACAGACAATCAGTACAATGTGACATGTATGAACATTAGTGTCGAATGTGAACTTATTTTAGGATTTTCACAATTTTATCTTGACATTTCTCAGAGAATATTCTTGAACATGAAATCCGATGCCGTGATTGGTCCATGTCGGGGGTTTTGTAACGTCACCTAGAATCAGCTTTGCGGCACGGCAAAGTGTCGTAAATCAGCTCTAAGACTTAAGATTTACTTTTCGCTGAAAGTGAGACTGAGATGCCTTATAAATGACTTTTAGGTTCAGCTTTTAGCTAAGAATTTTTTTACACTTAAGTCCATTCTTAACAGCATTCTTAAGATTAATTCTAAAAAGTTTGATAAATACGGGCCCAGATTAGCTGAAGTCCTTTTTGCAGTTTGGTTGTTTTCTAAAACAATCAAATGTCTAATTCTTGCCCAGTTTGAAGCGCTCCACCTGTTCACTTTGAACCTTTTTTGTTGTTAATCTGTAAAATCTGGACTTTGTTCTAAGAAATTCAAGATTCTTTTATTAAACTAGTATAGTTTTATTACACCTGGTCACATAAAAAAAAAAAATTGGCTTTTTAAAAAATATTTAGTGAAAGGATCCATATGGGGCACCAAATGTAAAATAAAATGTTAAAAATGTCACTAACACATTTACATTATTTTGTTCACTTTGATAGTAAAATCCTAGTGAATAGTTTCCACTGATATTTTATTGTTATTTAGCTCACTGTTCTTACATTCTGCTAACGTTTGTTAAATCTAAATGTTAAATTCTAAATCTAAATGTGTATAAATCTAAATGTAAAAATGAAATCTTAAATGTTTAAGTTTATATTGAAGTATTTCAGAATAGAATGGAGCATTTGCTCCTGGGGCGCGGCTCTTTTTACGACGTCCTCATCCTAAGTCAAAAGCAATCACAAATGCTGCTAACTGTGCTAAAGATGATATTTAAAATGTAAATTCAAAACGTGATATAAACAATATGAACAGTACCGGTGGTCCAGCAGTTTGAAGTGCAGCTCAGACACTGGCCACAATTGCAAGTTTGATGTTTTGTAGAAAAGCATTAGCAATGTTAGCCTTTGCTTTTGTCTCAGGGTGATGACATCATACGTACCATGCACCAGGAGCAAAGGCTGCAATCCATTCTGAAATATTTAAATGTAAAATTTAACACTTAAGATTTAACTTCTACATTTAGATTTAATTTAAAATATATTATTTAACATTTAGTAAAAACTTCGTAAAATGCATGAACAGTGAGTTAAATTATAAGTCAGTGGAAACATTTGAACTAGGATTTTACACTGAGAAAGTGAGCGAAATATTGATAATGAAAAGGTGTTTGTGACATTTTCTAACATTTAATTTTACACTTGGCATGTCATAGATCCATATTAAAAACAACAAAGCACAGCATGGATGTCCACCATTGGTTAGGTGATCTCTGCTCCATGTTTCAATCAGTCATTTATAAACAAATAACTTTGGTTTCAGTGAAAATCATTATTGTTCCCATCAGTTTG
Source organism: Cynodonichthys magdalenae (assembly GCA_031762555.1). Lineage (NCBI taxonomy): Eukaryota > Metazoa > Chordata > Actinopteri > Cyprinodontiformes > Rivulidae > Cynodonichthys > Cynodonichthys magdalenae. The sequence continues at coordinate 22,174,501 of JARVJO010000227.1, forward strand.
AAGATCTTTGCAGTCTTGCAGATTTTTTTCTTCTTCTGGGAAGTCCTGGAGGTAAATCAGCAATGAAAACTTTGTATCTTTACAACTAAGTTGTAACAGTTTCCTGGTATTGTTTGGAATTAGGCTTAGTTTTTTTCATAGCAGTAATTCAAATGCAAACAGATTATTTGTGCCAAGAATTAGTTCAGCTGATATTTTATTTCAGTTTCTGAAAAACATTTTTAACACAACTTTCAAAATATGCTGACCGCACTAATTCTGAATTTTATTTCTGGAAAAAAACACAAGTGGTTATATATATATACATACATATATATAAAATGGTTACATTTCTTTTTTTTTTGTTTGTTTTCTAGTCCAGAAAGTGTTGGAGGATCATATCCTGAGACTCTACAAGCCACCAACAAGAAACTAAGACAAAGCAGTCAAACGAAGCTTCTCCCAAATCCACAAGTAGTTTGTCAGATTGGTAAGATGGTAGGAAAACATCAGATCTGTCCATCTGAAGTTAGTTTGCCTGGATATTTTTTTAATTTATGAACTAATTCCTAATTAATGCAATGGTTTTTATGCAATGTGTTAAAACTTTGTAAGATGAGATTCAGAACATACAGATTTGTTTTATTTATGAAACGATTTAAAAAGAAAAACTTCTGTGAACACGTTTTAATAAAATTATTTTGTAACCAATTGTTATATTTAGGTCTAAGGAACAGTATGGGGTTTATAAATTTCACACAGTAACTCCATAAAATCTGCAGTCACCACTGATGAATCAAAGCACTTTGTGTTCCAGTGAAGTAAAGACATGTTGCCCAAAAGACGGCTGAATGCATCCAGACCAAAAAAGGCCACATTGGCATTAGGTTCATGACGTGGCGACGCACACGACATGTTTCCCAAGTGTCGCTGCAGTATCCATTACCAGGGCTCATTTCCTCTCTCCCAAGAGAATAAAAAAAAAAAAAAAAAGTTCATGAGGTTTTTTCCCCCAAAACGTCCAAGGAATAAACAATAACTCTCCCAAAAAAGTCTGCACTGTTCTCAAACAGGATTTTTATTTTATCCACTGCCGGGGCCTTCTGTATGGGAAAGCTGTGGGTGTGGAGTTAAGGACAGAAAGCCAGGGAGGTAATGGTGAAAAGCAGGAGGAGAAAATATTGTCTGATGCTTAATTTGAACCACCTAAAACATAAACAGGAAGTCTAGTGTGTTATGGCAACTGCGTGCCAACTTTCTTTAAATATCTGCTCTAGCTAAGCTACAATTTTTTAAAAACAATTGCAATTCTGTTTAATACAGTAAAATCGGCTAAAATAAACAGTTTGCTGCATATCAAACAACTGAGAAGTTCTTTAAAATATGGACACCTTTTTAAAACCCTTTTTTTCCCCAAGTTTGTCAAGAATCTTAAAAAACTGTCATATGGTATGTTTTTGGTTAAGTTTTTCATGTTTCCTGAAAACATGGAAACAAATAACTTAAACTATTGTTTTAGGAAGGTGTCAATACTTTAAAAACATTATCAACAATATCAACATTTTCTTCTGAAATTGAAGGATATTTGCAGACAGTTGTTGTCTTCTGGGTAAAAGTGGCTGATTTCTGTGAAGTCTCCCTCCTTGAAGCAGCCTACAGAAAGCACAAGAGTTAAAAATAACTGCCATTACAGGAAACACTGAAGTCAGAGCTGCTAATGTTTAAATGCAGAAAGCGAAGATTATATGACTGATAAGTTTTTACCTTCTAATCTGCATGTTTTGGCTGAAAAGCCTCCTTGGAACAAGATTTTTATCTCCGATACCTGAACAGATTCAGGAAAGTCCAGCAACACCCACTGATTTTCACCCTGACAGAGACAAGACACACTGTGACCTGGCCTGTCGAACAGTACACATTTTGTATTTAACAGTATGTTTAAAAAAAAAAAAGTTTTATGGTTGCAAATCTGATCAAACCCCACCGGGTTTTGCACTGTTTTTATTGTAGACGACTGTGTCTCAATTCAGGGGTTGTGTCCTTTGAAGTCTGTTTTTGTTGGTTGGTTCTGTCATTGCCCCGCGCCGAAGGCTGTCCCAACTCGTGGGCTCCTTCTCATGCAGCTGACGAATGTGGCCCACAAAACCCTGAAAATGAAGGTTGCATCTGAGCATCCTTCCCAGGATTCACTGCACCAAACTAAGCTAAACAGGAAAACAAAGACAGGTGTGTTTTTTTTTTTTCTTTTCTTTTTACCAAGTCGATGTAGTTTGTAAATTCATCACGGACTGAATAATTTGTTTTTAAATGTATGTTTAGGAACTTAGCTGATGAAATTTATTTATTTATTTACCGTTATTATCCGGGCAAATCCCATTGAGATCACTGATCTCTTTTGCAAGTGCAGCCTGGGTCTGAAGGCAACTTATTGTACATAATTTTGTGTTGTGGGGCAAACCGGACTACTCAGAGAAAACCCATGCAAGTATGAGGAGAACATGCAAACTGCACAGAAAGACCCCAGGTCTGGATTGGGGATCGAACCCAGGACCTTCTTGCTGTAAGGCCTCAGTGTTAACCACTGACCCATGTGCAAATTAAACTGCAACGAAATGTTATGTAAAATTACAAGTACTGATACAGGAGCTAAACCCAAACTATTCATGTTTTTTATTTATTTACGTGTAACTAGGCCTGTCGCGATAAGCCAGGTGATATAAAACATATCACTATGGTAACGGGGTAGTGCGTGGTCATGCAAAATTACGTCCTCCATCTCATTTCACAGCTGTTTTAAGCAGCTTTTCTGGACAGGGAAAGGTGTGGTCTACATAGGCCGCGTTCTAAGTAGGCTGAAGCCCCTGAATTGAGACACACTCCAAGTTTCTTCACAGCAAATTGACACTATTGGTGTTGATTTATCACTAAACAATCTTAATTTCACAGACATATTTGCTGTGTTCAAGCGTCTCTACCTGAAAATTGAAGCCAGTAAGATCAGAGTCTGCACACTAAAGATGTAGGGTTTTTGTGTCCCATCTAATCCCAGCACACAATCATGGAGTCACATGACCTCTCTTAAAGCACAAATGAACCATTTACAGATAAACATAACACAAAAATGGATATTGGAATATTTAGTGGCGAGACAGTGACTGTGAATCAACAAGAGTGAAACTTGAAAAAATGATCTAATGAGTATATAGGGATGTTGATGTATCGTCATCATCGGCTGCCATTTTCTTCCCACACCGCTGTGACCGGATGAGGGTGGCCTCACTAATTAGTGTTCCTGTTTTATTTCAACAAATTCTGAGAAACCCTACTGCCGTCAAATTCAACATAAATATATCACCCCAATTTTTTCCAGTGACCCTTTAAATAGGCAAGCTTACATTATTTTATCTGCCTTTGTTCCAAATTTTGTTATGTCAAAGTATGTTTTTTCCAGTACGGTGAAAATGATTTAGCGTGTTGACGCTCGTCTTCATCACTTTCACACACTGTCATTAGTTGAGGGACTTTGTTTACAAAACAAATGTTTTTTAATTGGTATTCATTTCATGAATTTCCAAGACACATCAAGTTGATTTGATGTTGCAGTTTAGTGACCTGTGCCTTTTAAACATGTATGCATACCTTTTCTGTTACTAATACTGGAGTTTGTAATGTTTTTTTGTTTTTAGGATGCAAGATGCTTCTGAAACAAAAAGCAGAAAGTGAATCATTTCTGAAAATTTATTGGTGATATCTTAACATTAAAGAAGTTATGAGCAAAAATAGAAAAATAAAAATAAGGCACAATGGTCACAAAAGCCTTATTACCTACATCTCAACAGTTCTAGCTTCTGTTTCACTTCAAATTCACTTAAAGATCCTTCTGTATGTTTAAAAATGCCTCGACAGCTCTGCCACTCTGCCAGCTTGGCCTTTGATTCTGAGTGAGTTTTTTTCGCAACTTCACTGTGCATTGGTATTCTGAACATTTCTACTGTTTTCTGGACATCTCAGTTATTGTTACTATTATTATTAAAAGTATTTATCTTTCTTTCCATATTCTCTAATTGGTTGATCTATGTATCTCATCATGTCCTCTATGTGTCTGTTTTATTGTACAGCACTTCGGTTGGCCTATTTTAAATGCTTTATTAATAAAAGTGTTATGAAAAACAGAAATCATGAGTATATTTTCTTGAACAAAAACATCTAGAACTTCTATAATACTTGAGATAATCCTGACTTTGGTATCATTTTAAATGGTTTTTAATGTTCTTTTTGAATTCACTGTCAGATTTGACATTGGTGTGCGATAAAAATTATATACATATCCTTAGTATACATTTTGATAGCATAATGTTCCATTCATTTTATGTGGGACTGGAACGAGCTGATAAGGAAAGTGGTCCCATCACTTATTGGTTCACGGGGGGGATCTTTATATATCCAGTGTATGGCATTGTCTTTCAGACGTACAGAAAAGCTGTGAGGCCTTCAATCCCAAACCCTTTTAAACTGTTCTGTTTTATTCTCTAGCTTCGAATAACAGCGGTTTTCAAACTTTTTAAGGTCTAGCCCACAAAATAACTCTTGCAGAAACTTGTGACCCCAGATGTTACTGGCTTATTATGTAAACTTTGCTCAAAACTGGTAAACATGGGCATAATAACAATGTAAATAAACCAAATAACGATGAGACTACTTTAATTTATTTATGATTATATTTGCAATTAATTATGGTGAAAATTTTCTATTACTTTTTTACTTGCATTTAAATTAATGTCTGAAAACCATCTGGGGACCCTCATTTGATGTTTCATGACCCATAGAGAGGTCCCGACCCCATCTTTGTAAACCACTCTGTCCTATAACGTTTATAAAACAGATGCCCACTTTGGTAAAATACTGTGGTTAGTTTGTTCTCAAAATAATAGAGAAACAGTAACTGGATGTGAGCCTGACACAAACTAAAATAAAAATATCCTTACACTGATACTAACAAAGAAAGCTACAACCTTTAAAGAATTGCTATGTTCAGATTTGTCCGCATTTCATTCAAAAACCATCTGAAATATGGACCTACATGGACATGTTTTTGTTTGTTTGTTTTTTGTTGTTGTTGATTTTTACCTGGTCCGAGTTCCAGCATGTTTCTTCATTCTTATCGAACATGTATTTCTTGCCGTACTGCTTTACATCTCTGTTTAGCACTGAACTCACTCTGAAACGACAAGACCGAGACATGTTAAATACGTCGTAAGCTGTAAGACAAGACCGAGAGACTCTCGTTCAAAGACTACAATTAAATGCTTTAAAAATCTTTTCCTGAATCACACTGTTAATTAGTTTTACCTGCTTTGAGTTTCGCTACAAATCAATGAAGTAGCCATAGCCAAGCTGAACTACAGATTACCGTAAAACGTTGCAGCCGCGCGGCGTTGTTTTTACGACAATCACGTCAGTATGTGTGCGTTATATTCACCTGGCCACTAGATGAAGCTAACGTACCGTAATTTCTTTACTTACCAGGGATCGAGGGAGTCATTTTTTCAAGGAACAATCTGTGCTGCTCTCCAGCTGTCCCTTCTTCTTTCAGTTCGCCACTGAGTCATCTTCCTTCATCTCACTCTGTCCTCACTCCAACTACCTCCATGTCCTCTGTAACTGCAGCCATATGTCTTCTCTTTGTCTTTTCCTGGCCAGCTGCACCTCTAACATCCTTCTATCAAAATACCCACTGTTCTTCCTCTGGACGTGTCCAAACCAATACATTCAATGTCCCCCTCCTCTGGACGTGTCAGAAAAAAAAACAATATACCCATTAAGCTCTCTGTGGCCTCACTGTTTCACCTGCTTCCCTCTCAACAGCAGGAAAATGTAAGATGAAAATTAAAATCCATGATATACAATAATAATTTGCCATTGCAATGGGAAACAATTAGTGTTATATGCAAGAAAACATAAATAATGTTTAAAGGGAAAAATAATTAAAATGCAATAAATAAGTGCCATGTGAAATAGTTTATTCCAACAGTTATATTTTAATTGTTTAACTATTTGTAAATATTGTATAACTTTTGTTATCTCTTGGCCAGGACTCCCTTGAAAAATAGGTTTTTACCCTCAATGGGACTTAAAGCCTGGCCATTGCTTTCCTAGGCACTTCCACTCTCTGCTCCATCTGGGCTTTCTCCCATTGACAAGGATTATTCCGGTAGATTTTTAACCAGGCCAATCAGCGAACAGAAGGAGGAGTTCTGAACAATGACGTTGATTTTCTGTATTGTTTTAGTCTGCCTGTAGTTTAGCAATGGCTGCGGAGGAAGTGAATGAAGCCAGTCTGTGTTCACAAGGCTTCTAAATTAAATTAAATGTCTCACAAAGCCTGCATCACTCATTTACAGCCACTCTGTACTTATCTTTTTCCAGTAGCGAATGGTTGTTTACAGCACACGTAATTTCCAGTTACCTTCTTAGCCTTCTTCACAGTCGAGCTGGTGCACCACATACGACCAAACACTAGCAATTGGATAAATCAGATCCAATCATTTTAAACTTCAGTAGAGTCCACGCCTCCAGCAAGCAATCACTTCTCAATAGCCAAGGTTGCAGACCCTCTGTACGAAGCAAAGCATAGAACAACGGGCTGGTTTTTACCAAGCTAGGAATTTTCTGGTTAAATAAAAGAGTAATAAAAATAATTACATTGATAGGAAATTCTAAAATGCCCTTTAATTTGCATACTTTACTCAAACAAATCTGTGCTTAAACTTCTAGTAATACATCAACAATGTGAGACGTCTTCGTTCCCAACAGCTCTTGTGTTGACGTCACCAATGTTGACCTGTTTTCATCACTTTAGCTGTTTAAACAAACACATTTCATGACATTTCAATGAGAATCTTCTAGAATCTAGACAAGTGTGCACATGTTTTTGATGGTTCACAGCAGACTGAACAGTCATATTTTTGGCATACACCCCTACTTGTGCGGACCAACTAGTAATTATGAGGATCTAGTCCCCATCAGCAGAAATGCCATTGGTGGGTTGGGGGTTAGGTTTAGGACTAAGACTGAATTTAGGTTAGGGTCAGGTATGTACCTGTGAAGATAAGTTTAGGATAAGGGGTCGGGTTAGGCTGTAGAAATTAATAGAAGTCAAGCAATGTCCCCATAAAGATAGCTGTAATAAACAGTGTGTGTGTGTGTGTGCGTGTGTGTGTAAGAAGCCAGTCAATAATACACATGGTTTCATTGCAGATGGAAAGGTCTTGCTGAGGTTTTGTCACCATGTCTCCTCACAGCAGATAATCAATAGGTCTGAAATACAAAACCCATTGAAAACCAGCCTCCTTGAAAATTGAGCAGCAGGGGGTTGGGAGAGTGAATGTATTATAGGGGCAGAATTCTACCCCACCCCCCAACTTAAAACACCCTCAAACACACAAAAACATGCCCACACACTTTTACCTTATTAAAAGCAATGTTCCCTTCGCTTTGTTCATCCAATGTGGGAAATGCAACATTTTTGCCAGTAAAGACCTAGAATTTCTTGAAAGAATGCTAATTTTATCTCACTTCCAACAAGATCATATTATGTTGTTGTAGCACTCAATCAAACCTTTAAATTAATGTTATGTGCAGTTGCCTGTAATATAATCAGGTGTCACACTCAGAGTCTGTGTTGTGAATAAGACTCAGTAACTACCATATCAAACTTTAGGTCAACATTGGTTAATGTGACTTAAATACAGCTATTTTTATCATTGTTAATGTTGATTAGCTGCATTAGCCAAAAGTTATTCAGTTGCAGAAGTATACCACAGCATCAGTTTCTTTTAAATTTGTCCTGGGGTTTGTGATATTGGGCAACATGGTGGCTCAGTTGGTAGATGCCAGTGGTGTTGCCTCTCAGCAAGAAGGTTGCTGAATTGAATCCTGGCCAGGGACCTCAGGGTAGGGTTTGCATGTTCTCTCTGTGCATGCGTGGGCTTTCTCTGTATACTCCGGTTTCCTCCCACATACCAAAAACATGACTGTTAAGCTAATTGGTAACTCTGCATTGTCTCTAGGTGTGAGTGAACAGTTTTTTGTCTCCATGTGTCCCTGTGATGGACTTGCAACAAAGCTGAACTTCAGTGGTTTAATGTTTTAGCTGCTTGGTGAATGCCTTTAAAGGTTTGTAAAGCTGTTATGCTAATGTGTTGCCTCATCAATTAACTTGCCAGGTGCTTGTTAATTTGCATGACAACACTACATTTCTGGACTGGAGCCATGTTGGTATCCACCTGGCCTTCAGTCTCATGAGGGCCTCTCATCAGTGAGCAATGAGCTGTCATTTGGACATGGTAAAGGGTACCCATGTGGGCCACTAATGATGCCAATGTGGCTGCAAGTGGGCTGTTGGTACCGACAACCTGTATGTGCACTTTATTGTGTTCATTACAGGAAATGTTAGGGGCTGTCTGTGGTTGCTAAGCAACCAGAGGGGTCTACAGAATGGCAGTTCACAACCAACATTAGAAGACAACATTTCATATAATTTTTTATTGGAATTTTGTTGAACATATTAGATGAAAAAATAACGTGCCTTTATGAGAGAAAACGGTTGTGACAGAAATATTTTTAACCTAACAAGTTGACCATTCCATCAGTTTCTAAAGAAATAAAATAACATTTAACATTTTTTAAGTAACAAATAAATAAATTGACTGTGTGTAAAATACAGTAGATAAAGTATTTGCTATTTGTTGTTTGACTAACTTCAAACAGTATACAAACTTGATCGAAGAAATGCTTTTATTCTGAAAGGGGTAAGCTGGAAGTATTGCAAATTAGACTGTGTCCAGAATGACGGCCGAATTTGACAGCCTCTTATGTCACAGCACCGCGACAGAGGCTGTCCAAATCCAAAGACTGCTCCAATATGGCCGACAAATGCGTCCTTCCTTTGCCCCGAATTGAAGGACTGGTCCAATGGATCCTTCCCGGCCCACCATATCCAATAATGCATTGCGGGCTGACCGGAGATTTATTTTTGCTAGTAATGGCGGATAAAGCAAGAGAAAGGAATACATTTTAAATAAAAATCTGGCTGTATAAAAATGAAAAATTTCAAGCGGTTGTTTTGTTAATACTTTATTATTTGTATAGACATGTTTTTAAATATTATTTTTGTCAGAAAAAAACAAGTTGGTATAGCGAAATAAACAATCACCTAACGTGATGCACCAGTCCAATAGTTCTTCAAATATTGTCTTTAAGTTAATTTGATTGTTTTGTGATATTAATAACGCTAATATGTTGTTATTTTTCTAATTTCAATCTCTGTTTAGCATTGTCACAGTTTCTAGGCGATGGGACGTACATCGGGGTAAGGACAGGAGAAGACTGTACAAATTCACAGCCACTTTTTTGCAGTCTTCACGATCTACCAAGGACCCGGCCCACCTCGACCGGGTAGGCCGGGTCCTTCGGAGGACCCAGCCTCTTGTTTTGGACACAAACTTAGACAAACCTGTAACTGGTTTGGATTGGCCAATTTGCCATACAGGATCCTACCCACCTTCAAATTAAACCAATAGAAAACTAACAACAGGTTTGCTAACAACAGTCCCACCAGTCTTTAACTGGAAGGAGATAAAGACTGAGGCTGTGTCCAAATTCAGGGGCTGTGTCCTTCGAAGGACCTAGACTACCATGTCTAGGTGGGCCAGGTCCTAGGTTGACCGTGAAGACCGGAAAAACGTGGTTGTGAATTTGGATGGTATAGCCTTCAGCTTTTGGCTGTGTCCAAAAGGAGAGGCTGGGTCCTCCGAAGGACCCGGTCCACCCGGTCGAGGTGGGCTGGGTCTTTGGTAGACAGGGAAGACCGGGAGAAAGTCACTGTGAATTTAGACGGTCAGGCCTTCGGCTTTATTCCCGTCCTTATGTATGTCTGGTCGCCTCGCAATCGTGACGACGCTAAACTGATGCAAAATTAGATCGAAATTCGAAAAATATCAATATATTAGCGTTATTAAAATCACATAACAATAAAATTGACTTAAAGACAATATTTGAAGCACTATGGACCTGCTGTAGGTGCATGTTTATTTCTCTAAAAAAGATTGTTTTTTTTCTGACAAAAATAATATTTAAAA
>JARVJO010000227.1:22214480-22225249 GCA_031762555.1 Cynodonichthys magdalenae
TTTGTCCAACTTCTTTGTAATAAATTTATTAACTTTGTAAGAGTTTGTCCGGTCTCTCATGAAAATGAACACAACATATCCTGTTTAGGTCATATTTTTCGGTTTTCTCTATTTCATATTATGTTATTTTACTATAATGCTGCATTTACACCGAAAGCAATTTCAGTGTCAAAATCGCGTCCAACGCTTCAAGTTGGGCACTTGTGCACTTTGAGGTAAGACACGAGTCAAAATTTTTTCCCCATCCTCTGCCAGTCTCTATGGCGGATGAAATAAATAAAGTGGCTTTGCTTTATTTACTGAGATCAAGAGAACGTCGCACTCACCAGATAATTAATTCATAATTAATTCACCAGATGATTCAGAGACATTCTGAGTTTGGTGAGTTTAACCACCGAAGAGCTGAGAGCTGACGAGGCTCGCTTTCAGAACTATTTATGTTCTGAGGTCGGTTTGATGAGCCGCTGACCCGCATCAGTGCCGATATCTCCTGCTAGGATACCGACTACAGGCACTCAATTTCAGCTGAAGAGCTCCTGTCCATCTGTCTCAGCTTAGTGGACCTCATTCAGGAAACTGTCCCGTCAGAAAATGTGTCACTACGTCACACAGTGGAGTCTCTCTGATTGGTTGACGCGCCGCGTCAAGCTGCAAAAGTTCCGATTTTTGAACTCCAGTGTTTGACGCGTGAATTGCACTAGATGCCTCACAGCGTTGCTTGATGCACGTCCACCATAGATTTTGCTTATAGGCTGATGCTCAAATTGCATTTGGTGTAAACGCAGCATTACAGCACTGTATTTGCTGTGGAACTTCTAAACATGGTCATTGACTTCCGGCTAACCATTTTTGTGACCCTGGGGATTGGCAGTTTTGTCGTCTTCATTCTTCACTGGATCTGGGTCAGACTCTGGCTCCAACATGTAAGGCTGGGTGGACAAGTCTTCCATTTTTGACATCTTTTAATCAATTTGTAAATAAAAAGTTTTTGTGCCACTGGATATTTTTTAACTTTGATATCAAACTATAACAATGAATGAATGAGGTGAGTAAGGCAAGGTGAGAAGCAACTCATTTTCATTTAAAGGAACAGCACAAAAAAGAGTTGATCTGAGACACACCTCTGAACAGGGGTGAAAGAGGGGTTTGTGGAGTTACACTAATCAGAAATTCAGACCAAAGTATTGCAGTTCCACTTTACATAGACCCCAACTGAATGATTTAAATGTGAAAATAAAGGATGACATGTCCCCTTTAATTCATCAGGATGTCAAAAAGTCCAACTAATATTTGTGTAAATCCAAAATGTTATAATCAAGTGGAACAACATATTTTATGAAGCTGTAACAAATTTGTTTTTATTAACTATAATATCATGAATATGAACACATGAAATTGTAATAATATATACTGTATATAGTATTGGTTGATTTTAAAAACTAGACTGAGTTCAATCTACTAAGCAAAACAAACTCTATTAATATAAGTAGATTGTGTTGTTTGTTTGGAATATTACTGAACTTGTTTCACCAATGTCTGTATAATGGAGGCATCATGATCTGATCCAAAGTTAAAAGAAATATTGATTCTATATGCTGCTGAATATATTATGAGGTGTGATGAAAAAAACATTTCAAATGATACGTGCCACTTGCAGACCTTATCTGCTGCCTGCTAAAGATGTGCTGTTTGTAAATCAACATTTTCTTGTTTCTTGTAAGCACTACTCTGCTTCACCAGGTCAGAACCGTGGACAGCTCCAATATCAAGGACTAAACTACTTTAACAGGTCATCTTGTGGTCCCAATAAATGAGTTTATTGGATTATATTTGTTGGTGAGTGTATGTCACTGTGGAAACAAAGACCTGGGGAGGAGAGGGGGAAAGAGAGAACTAACTGTGTCACAAATGTGTTTTAATATATGTGGGTTAGGATGCTTTTTTACTTTTCTTCATCTTAGCAGGTATTTACTGATGTTTTTCCCCTCTTCTTTTTTCAATAGTATTTGTTTTAGTCAATCTACAGGCACAAATGCCTTTTGGGTAGAGATGGAGGAAAAAATAAGCAAGGAAGAAGAAAAAATAAAAAAGTAAAATAAAAAATAAAAAAGTAAATAAATTAAGGAAAACTAAAGACCATGTTTTTATTAGTTATGATCTGTATTTTGTCTTTGTCTTGAATGTATCTATTGTAATTTTTATACAATTTCAATATGTTCTGCTTCTTCAGGGTATTCCAGATATGAATGTTGGTACTTCAGCAATTTATACTTTTTGAAAAATGTGGCTTTTTTATTGAAAATAAATGGAGTTATTTTCAACATTCTTAAAACCATTTAAAATGATTCTAAATCCTTATAGTACATTTGACCTATTATTCTGGTTCTGCTTTTTATTTTCTTTGAGCTAATTTCAGCGACCTTTACCATTTGAGATTGTTTTTGGTACCTTGGCTATCATTCTGACATTTTCTTCTATTCTTCTGATTTCAATGTTTTTGTGCTTCTTTCAGCTATGTTCTGTTAATTTCAGCTGTTTTCTGTGTTTTTAGCTACCTTTTAGTTAATTTGACCAAATTCACCTCTTGTGATAATTTCAGCTTATTTAATTCAGCAAATGTACTCTTTCTTTTCCTTTGGGCTTATTTTAGCTCTTTATGGCTACATTACAGCTACCTTCCTATTCTTTTAAGCTGTTTTAGGTATCAAGTTTGAACTTTTTTGTACTTCTTTTCTTATTTTCCTACTAATGTGAGATTTTTCACTCCCTTTCTTCATCTGTCTGCTAATTGTAACAACTCTCTCATTGGAGAATGACTGCCACTCATCCACAGCCCCCTATTCTTTTTAAGGTCACAAAAAAGGTCAAGATTGCGTTTTTTTACCTTCTTTTGCCTAAATTTTTTTCTGATAGTTTCAACCTTTTTCTGCTTTTTTCGACTTTTTGCTAATAGTTACCAAGTTCTGATTTTAGCAACGTTACTGCTCTGTTCAGCATTTTTGACACAATTTTGTTAATTTTCTATAGATTTTTGTTTTTTTCTTCCATTGAGCAAAAGTCACATTAACAGTTTTGATATTAAACATTTTCAACTTGACTTCAGCAGCTTTCAGCAGAAATCTGACAGCATTAAACATTTACACTGTAATTATGCAGGAAATGCAATTTCCCTAGTTTATATGGGTTGCCAAGTGTAAAATGAAATGTTAAAAAAGTTCATTAACATATTTTTCATTATTGAGCTCACTGTTCTTACATTTACCTAATTTTTACTAAATGTTAATTTAAGTTTGATGTCTTGTAGGAAAGCTTTAGCTGCATTGGCGCGCTAGAATGCTATTGTCTCAGGATGATGACATCACAAGATAAGCTAAGAACCAAGAGTAAAGGCTGCTTCCATTCCAAAATACCTAAATGTGAACTTCAACATTTAACTGTAACATTTAAGGTTTAACTTTTACATTTAGATTTAAACATTTAGATTTAGGATTTATTATTTAATATATATTTTTTTATTATTTAAATTTGACATTTAGTAAAAATTAGCTAAGTGTAAGAACAGTGAGCTCAATAGCCTAACAATAAAATGTTAGTGGGGATTTTTTAACACTCAAAAAGTGAATTAAATAATAAAAAATATGTTGCTGAAATTTTTTTTATATTCATTTTACACTTGGCGCTCCATAAGTTTGTGGTCTTAAATCCATCCACACATCGTCCTGCTCCTGCTCGCTCCGTCCTCCTCCCCCTCCACCTCTCTCCTGCTGTTTGAACAGAGAGCCTTGGGAGCTCTTTTGTTCAGTAGCGCTCAGCTGCTGAGGAGGTGAGCATCACTCCGGCTGCCTCTCCATCTCCCTGCCGTCCACAACACGCGCGGACTCGGATCAAGGTGAAGGCGTATATACACTCATCACCATCTGCTTTGACACACACATCTAAAGACACACACACACAAAACAGCTGGTTTTCACCGGCACTCGCGGGGTTTTTACGCGTCGTTGGATGGAACCAGCGTTCCACCTGCTCTGTATCAAAGCTGCAGCATCACTTTACATTCCTGTGGACTGGACCTCACTTCACCAGAAAGGTGAGTTGTTTTACCAGAACTGTCTGCTTTCTCTTTTATGAGCGGGAATTTAGAATAATTGAGTGAAATGTTAGTTTAACCCCCGTAAGAATGTTCAGCTCTGTCCTGTTTAATTTGGAAAGGAGTTGTCAAAGACAAAGATGTTTGGCTCTGATCAGGATTATCAGTGTACCAGAATGCCTCTGGTTATATTTATTGTTGCTAATTTTAGAATCTAATTAGTTGAAAATTTGTCATAGTTATAATGAAATGTCTTAGAGGTTTAATTATACCTTTGCCATTTGAAGCTTTCCAAGCATGCACAATGTTTTATGTATATATCATTCTAACCATTTTCAATCCTTAGAAGCTACTTATGTTGTGCAATTTAAAATGTGTTTTAAATTGATTGCATTTGAATCTGTATAAGGATGTATAGTGGAAAAAAATCAACAATTTCTGCTCCTGTAAAGCTGTAAGGTATGAAGCTTCTTTGGGGTGAAAGTAGAGGCAGCACAGGCAGAGAGGCAAAGAGGGGAAGAAACCAAAAACATCATCTTTGCTTGCACTTACACCATTGGTCTTTATGTCTACTGTTGGAGGAAACTTTGTAGCAGGAAAAAAAACCTAGGATGAAATCAAAGGAGGTCAGCCTTGTTGCTACGGTGATGCATCCTAACATAATTTTTAGTAAGTGACCCAATGAAGGATGTCGATGAGGACAGAAAAGGAAACTGTGGCAGTTTGTGGGTTCCTATTCTTTGGCTCATTTTAATTAGACAAATGGGTGGCAACATTTGGTGGAGGGTAAACCAAAAAAAAAAAAAAAAAAGAAAAGAAACACAGTCAAGCATTTCATGAAACAGTTCCTTGTCACTCTTTCTTCTTGCATCGTGTTTGGTGCTTGCTGTGTGTCCCTGGTATTTGTCAGTCAGGTAGACTATTTAAAGTTAGAACAAGCTGTCATGGCAGGGTTGATCCAGAACTCATTTTTTATTATTTAATAATTTATCATATTTCATTCATTCCAACCTCATCCTAGATTTGGCCTCAGCCTGTCTGACTGGTCGAGTTGTTTCCTCCTGACATTAAACCCTGTCACCTCTGAGCATCATCCCAGTCTGCTGCATGAATAAAACTTGGCTCCACATGAAATTGTTCTTCAAGTCTGATCTGGCTTTAAAGACTTTCTGCTTCTTGCGTTTTCATACATATTTCAAATGATTCTTGTGTGTTTTTTTCTGTCTCTTGTCATCTTGTTGGTACTCTCACTCATTACTCCTGCACCAGATCACTCTGCTCTTATGTCTTTGTTCTCAGAGAACATGCTCTTTTCTGTGCTTTTGTCACTTCACTGCTCTTATTTTCACATTTTTTGGGGGGTTGACGAAGCATTATATCAGATGAACAATTTATTCAGGAAGAGGTTCACTGCCTCTTACTGGCTCCTCTCCCAAGTGGTCAAGGCCAAATGAAGCACTGAAATGTTGTCTTTACACCTCAGAAGAATAGATCGAGGAGAATGCAGGGGGAATAAAGAGTGAAAAAGGGGTATATCCTGGGGCAGTTTGACAGCATTATCTGCTTCTTGCATGAGGTTGCATTGTCCCATATTTCAATAATGAGCCTTTTTTGGCTGGCTGTGCTCAGCTTACCTCAGACACTTGTAGAGGATGTGATTTGGCAAGATTTCAGTCGCACTCTTGAGTCACATTGAAGCAAATTGTTAAACTGTAAATTTTTCCAGAAATGTTGCTAATGTAAGACATTAATGTTCCAACAATAAATTGTCTTTTATTCTTTTGACTGTTTCCTTTTCATGGGTACCCACAGAAAGTCGTTGTCCTCCATCTGACTCTGTCCTCTGTCCTTGCTCCAGCTACTTCTATGTTCTCTTCTAACTGCATCCATATATCTCCTATTTGCCTTTTTCTTGACAGCTACCAATATACCCACTGTCCCTTCTCTGGACATGTCCAAACCATTTCAGTCTGGTCTCTCTAACTTTATGTCCCAGTTCTTCAGCCCGTGCTGTACCTCTGATAATCACATTCTTAATCTTCTTCATCCTTGTCTCTCCCAAGGAGAACCTCAGCATATTCAGCTCTGACACTTCCAGTTCTGTCTCCTGTCTTTTTGTCCATGTCTCTGTCTCCAAACCATACAACAGGTTCACTACCCTCTTATAAACCTTTCCTTTTTCCTTTTCTACCACCTTTTCCTGAACCTTTTCTCCATCCACTCCATCCTGCCTGGTCTCTTTTTGTCACCTCTTCACCGCACTCCCTGTTTTCCTGGGCAGTGGACCTTAATTGAATCATCTGGACAGAGAAAAAAATGATGAAGAAACCTGGTGGTGGCATGAAGAGGTTAGTCATGAGGACTGAAGAAAGTAGATGAGAATAGAAGGACATTCAACATAGGGTAAAAAGGAAAGTAGCAAAGACAAATGACACTGAGGCATTGATGCCATTGTGATCTGTGATGAGAACAGACAACAGGTGGAAGAGAACTTGGAGAGGTGGAAGTACGTACTTGAAAGATAAGGAATGAAAGTCAGTAGAAACAAGACAGAGTCCAGGTGTGTGAATGAAAGGGAAGCAGGTGGAACAGTGAGGCTACAAGGAGCAGAGGTCACAAAGGTGCAGGACTTTAAGTACCAAATATCGATATCTGCCTCTCTAATCACTGTTGCTAGTAGCCCCGTCATCTGGAAGCTGTCCACACAGAGCATTTAACAGCTTCTGTCTGAACTTCCACCTCAACGTCCACCATTTGGTCTTCTCTGCCCCAACAATGAACCTTCTGCTGTCTAAAGCAAACAAAACCATAGCAAGGGAGAACTGCCAAGCAAGTGCAACGCATCAGTAAAGAGAATCTCCCGGCATGTTTTTGATGGTTTAAATGGTGAAAACCTGTCAGATCCAACAGGAAGTCCAATATTTCAAATAAGGTGTCAGCTGTGCTCCTGCTACTGCTAAGAGTTGTATTCTTATACCAAAACGTGTGTTTTCTGCTGTTGTTGGTTGCTAGGTCAGTTTTGTTTTTGTTTGTTTTTTTGTAGATTTTTTTTTTAGTCTTTGGATGTAGAGAGGATTCATGCAGAGGGACTAATTTGCAGACTTAGATAACCCTGATCCAATTAAACAGCCAAAACCCACATGACTGCCCACACACACAGTTAAATCTGCTTGTGAAAATGATGGTGACAGTCAAGGTCTGTATGTGCAGCACCAGAGCCACAGGACCACAGTTCACAATTCAATCTATGATCTATTTGGCTACCTCATTTCTCTCAGTCACATGGTGCATATTTTTGTATAAAGTCTGTACTTTTCACTCAGCAGGGCACGTCAGTCTGTGTGACGGACAGTTACACGGCCATCCTCTCTTCTAACCCTGCGCCACCAAGGAGCAGATGGAGCAGGGCCCAAGTGGACTGCTGCTAGGCTTTGGTTTGGCTAATGATAAAATAATTTGGCAAGCCGTGGTAAACTAGCCACAGCACAAAGAGCCAAGTAAATGAGCAGCGCAGCTGGGCCGTCATGGTCAGCAGTTGAGCAGACAAAGCCCAGGAGGTACAGAGGCAAAAAAAAAAAATCCCTCCCGACGCAGCTCGTTAATATTCATCAGTCATCCGGCTCCCACCCCCCAAGCCCAGCTCTGCACCCCCTTCTCACCAAATGTATTATTCAAAGGTAGCATTTTCTCTATTAAACACTATAAATAAATGATGACAACTAGTAACAGTTTTTGTCTGCTGAATTAATGACAAGAACACAGTGGAGCATTTGGCAGTGGTTTGAGTTGGATTTCTTTTCAGCTACCTCTCCTCTCTTGGCTCTGCCTTTGTCTCACCTGCTGGTTGCGAAGCCTCTTTTGTTACTGTCAGGTGGCCTGCCAGCAGATCTGAATTAGATTGCGTCTCTATCAGTCACCTTCAACAACACGCCAGAGGAGAAACAAATACTCCACAACTGTTTATGTGACCATTATCTCTGCGTTGTCCTGCCTGAGACAATTGCTCAGGGAAAAAAAACAATGCTCCCTGAGGGCTTGTTGTGAAGTCCTAGAAGTGGACAGCTTCTGAAGTGCAGCCTATTTAGTCCATCTCATTGCTTAACAACAACTCAGTTGGGTTTGCAAATCCTCTACACATGCACAAAACACATATTTGAAAAAGTGACTGGAAGATGCATCACTTAGGCGTATCAACAGTGTAATGTTAGCATGGTTGTTGTACAGGCTGTAGCTGTCAGAGTGATGAGCTGGTAAGCAGAAAGGCCACAGATGGTCAGTGTTTTTCAGTCCCGCACGCTCCCATTCCCAAAGGAGTAGCATGTATTTTGTTGTGTGCAAGTGTTCGTTTTTAATTTGAAGAGGTACAAAGAGCCTTTGTGGTGTTATTTCTAGACAGGAATGGATCCCGAATAAAGCTGGAGCAATGTAAGACATGAGCAGGTGGAAGAATAAGCTGTAGTTTCTTAGAGGGATTTCTGTTTGTCCTCTTCTGCCTCTCCATGTCTGTCTGGATCTCACACAGCGGGACTGTTTTTATGAAGCCGAGGCAGCAGTGTGTGATACTCATAAAGTTCCCCTCAATCATCAGAGATGTCATTCTGGGGTGGCCAAAACCAACTGCTGGGAAAAGTGTGGATGGATGTATCATAAATTTCCTTCAGGACAGGTTGATTCGACGACTTTATGTTGTTGTTTATAGATGTGTAGGTTGGGAAGGTGAGGGAGATGAATTTGTGGGGATGTTTTTTTATTTTTTTTGCTTATATGGATATGAATGAACATACTGTTAAGTGAACACCAAGCATTTACTTTTCCTCCTCTGTGTCAGACTGTGCAGAATATCATATAGTTCATAAATTCCAAATGTTCTGCCACTTCGTAAAATTTGATGTTGGTGACTTTTGTTAAAGAAAAAAGAAAAAAAAAGATTTCATCTTTTGTATTTCAGTAAAATAAATAAATAAATAAATAAAACACATTTCAACATTTCTTTAGTGTGTCTCCTTGTAGATTCACAGGGTTGAATACTTTAGTTAATTTTTAAAATATTTATTGTTTTTTTTTTTTTACGTTACTTGATTTTAATTTTCCAATCCTGGGGCTTTGCACATTCCAGTGAATTCACACACAAACTCTTTTCTATACCAATAGATAACAGACGGAAACAGCAACAAAACACTGGTATAACTATAGTTTCCCAAATCTTTATAGCAGTAAATCTGTTAGGTAGGTTGAAAAGAAACCAAGTCTGTATATAGTAATCAGTTGTACAATGTGTACATGATCATTGTGTCAACATGGATACATAAGGCTAAACAATTTATAACCATCTCAAATTATTTCTAATATAGTGAGTTTATTGCTGGAATCCTACAGGTTCAGTTAAAAATATTCAGGGAGAGTCATCGACAAGGTTTTTGAGTAGTTATTTTTAAGGCTTAGAAAATGACTGTCTTTGTTTTAAATTCTATTTAAAACCAACAGCTTGTTGTTGATTACATCTGTAGCCTTTTGTTGTGAACAACAGTAATGATTGTGATTAAAGAAAAAAAAGTGCTCAATGTTCCTCTGATCCATTCAGAATTTGAATAATCTCCCAATTTTATTCTTTAAGTTTTTAGAATAAGCTTTAAAAAGCCATCTGCTCTTAGAGTTTTTCCTCTATTTATACTTTGGAGGGTCTTGTTAAAAACAACACTAAACTGTTTCAACCTGAGCAGCCAGGACAGAAACATGGTGGAAGTCACCAGATTTTTCAGGGCAAGTTATCTGTAAATGCTGCAGTGCTGGACTGTCTTACTACTAGAGTAATTTGAGCCTGAAATATCACTTCAATTTAACAAACAGAAGAGGGTTCTGCAGATGGGGATGATCAGCGTTTAAGGTTTTGGAAAATGCAACAAACCTTTTATTTAAACAGTACCTGAAATGAGCTCTAAACATCTTTGAGTCAAAATTTAATTTTGTGCATAATAATGAGACTCATCAAGAATTTAAAGAGTTTTTATTGTCATTTCAAATAAGTACATGAGGAAAAGAAAGACAGATACTGACGTCACAGTTGACAGCATTGAAAAAAAAAAACCGCAATAAGAAATAAGCAATAAGAAGATAAAAAGAAAACACAATAAAACTATTGTTATAATGATAAAGACACTGAATTACAATTTATATTTTTTTACCTGTTGTAAATAGCTCTTTATCAACCTTATTTTGTAGAAGCAGATTTTAACTTGACTGGAGCCAGTGGCTAATCTGAGACCACAGTAAATGGTTGCTTCTTAAAGTGACGCACTTATCAAAATTTTCATAACTGTGTATTCAGACAATATTCTATAAATCTTTACTTTACCATAATTTTTGCATTACATGATTAGTTGTGCAGAACTAATGTACGGTTCCCACAGGAAATGCTGCCGTTATATGCCAATTATTATATGTGAATATATATGCCAATGGAAATAGCCACAGGTTTATATAAATAGTAGGGGTGCAACGATACAGAAAATTCACGGTTCGGTTCGCTACTTCTGTCTCACGGTTTGATATTTTTTTCGATACAAAAAAGAGCAATTTCCATGCACTTCTTAACATGTAATTTATTAGAATTAATTTTGAACATTTGTTTAACCTCAAAAGTACAGTTTTTAAATTAAATGTTGCTGAAACAGCAAGTTTCTCA
>JARVJO010000227.1:22291344-22301667 GCA_031762555.1 Cynodonichthys magdalenae
TACCTCACATGTTGATCAGCTGTTCCTGCTGTGTGTCTGGTACCGGTACCAGAGCGACTGCAGCTGGACCCTCCTCCTGCTGTCGGTGTCTTCTCAGTTATTCCCGTAACGTGAAGAGAATTGCATTTCTTTTTCTATGTCTTCAGACAGCAGTAACATCGCCAAAACTATTTTTTATGACAGAATAAGTACAACTATCTCGATAGTAGCAACATGTTCCTGATAACTTCTCTCCATTGTCCTGAGATGTGTAGTCCCTGCAAGTTTTCGACTTCTACTTCCTGTTTACCATGCCATGCGTCTGACGTAATTACACTTTGTGTAGCCTGGTTGGTTCGCTTCAAGATGGAAACACGTCTGATTCGCATTTCGTCTTTTTTTCCTTTTTGCAGACTTTTAAAAATTTGCTCAAAATTAAAATTAAAATTGGATAGAAACATGGCTAATGACTGTTGTACTTGTGCTACCCCCTTAAATGAAAGGAGCCCTGTGACAGAAGCACAGGCTGTAGCAGCTTCGTTTGATCCATTTACTGAACTTTAGCACAAGATATAGGCTATTCTTAGTGTGGTAGGTGACCATATTTTCATAATACATTAATATTATAGAAATATCAAATATATAAAATACATATATAAAGCATGTAGTGTTTTTATAGATTTAGTATAATCCTGATAAATTTGCTCTTGAACAGTGTATTTTCTGAAGTGGTAAATGCTTAGAAAAGTTTAATAATTACAGCATCTTATATTTACATTTCTTTATCCTTCTTTTTACTGAGGCCATCACCAACTGAAACATAGAGAAAAAAAATGGGTTGATTAAATCCTTATTTTTATCCATTATGTCACATTTAAATAACAGAAACAAGATTAAATCATGTTTAGGTTTAACTCAAATGTTGGGGAAGTTAGAAATATTGTGGGATGATGTCACAATTGACACATTACGTCATTAACCCCCACCCCCAGCTGAACTGTCCTGTATTTTGGAGGGGTTGAGTTGCCACACCTACCTTTTTCTTACTTATTTACTTTATTTATTTTGCTAACTTGCTAAGTAGCCTATTTAGCTACATAGCTACTATTCAGGGTTGCCTTAGTTAATTAAATAATCAAAATATAATGCTCTCAGATGAACAAATAACAGCGGTGTCCATATAAATCAAGCTGTGAAACAACTGTGTAAAAACAAGTAAAGTCCAACACCTGACTGCTAATATTAAGTGTTGTTATTAATACTGATAAAACTTTAACAAAAACGTTTTAGGTACAGGTGGTTTTCTGTTGACAAACCTACATTGGCTACATTAAAAAAATATTTTGAAGCATTTTAATAAACATTTTATAAACACAGGTGTCTTTTATTAAAATATTTCTGCAAACTAATTATAACTATTTTGAAAGTGATATTTGGACAGGTTTTACTGGGTTAATGCAAGAAACTATTTTCTAAATGCTACTTTGACATTCGTGATGTGAAATTTACTCAATGCCCCTAGTATGAAATTGTTCTAACTCTGTTTCTTTCTGTTTTTGTTCTTTTTCTTGTTGAATTTCCCATGTCAGGTCCTGATGAGGAATCACCACTCATCAAACATATCAACATATCCAGTCCTCAGGGTTCTGAACAAGACACTTCCATTGGCCAGTGGACCATCAAGTCTATGTATGATCCCAAACTAGAACTTCCTGAAAATGTGGCATATATAGCCAAACATTCATCATGGGAGCCAAAAGAAGCTAAAGCAGGACCACTTAAAGAGATGACCCTCCCCAACTCCCTTAGACAAGAAAACATGGAAAACTATTCAGGTGAAGGCAAGGAAGTGGACCCAGATGGGGTTGGTACTATAGCTGACAGAGGGGTATCTGCATTAGCAGAGGAGAAGGATTTGGATGGAAGTGGACATGAGAGGAACTTTCCTGCTGACTTTGAATTGAAACTACACAACAATGATGTCAAATTAAGTTCTAACATTGAATTTTCACCCAGCCCAAGTGCTCCTGTGTCTGTTGGCGAGAACACTTTATCTCAACTCGTGGAGCAATTTACCACCTTACCATACAGCCCATCAGACCATCAGACACCAGAGGATGTCAAAGAAGTGACCTCATATGTCAAGAACCCTACTAAGATTCTTGACTCTACATCTCCTTTGCAAACAATAGATGAGAGAAGGAAAGAGGTGATAGCGACCACAACTGAGGCTTTGATGGAGTTGCTGACAACATCTGAGATGACTCCAGTGGATCTTTCAGCCAGAGATTCACATGGGACAGATCTTACCAGCAGAGCAACAATCACTGAAAACACATCTGACAGCTTCTTTACACAAGAGCCATCAATCTCAATCGTGGGAGTTCACAAAGAGAATGAGAAATCTACAAGTATACCAGACCTGCAAAAACCTCTTTTAGTTACTTTGACACCTACTGAAAGATCTCAAACTGGAGTCTTTCAGTTGACCACCACTGCATCTGGCTCAGGGGTTGGCATCACAGAAATGGAGTCCAGATCAGCAGTTTCTGAGTCCTTTGTTGTGGGAAGTCATTGGACACCTTTCAGGGACTCAAAGTCAGATGAACTAACAACTTCAAAGGCAGGAGAGAGCAAAGAAGTAAACAACCCGCTTGGCAGTTTTGTACCCAACTGGGCTTTTGGCCTCATCCCATCAGGTAGGTTTTTGTTGTCATTTAAACAGAGAATAAAAAAAGGTGTCACCATTACTATTATAATTAATTGTGATGATCTTATCAGCACTGATATACTGAAATATGCATGCAGCTCAGCAAGAAGAGAGACAGCAGTGTGCTAACACAGCTGCATGCACTTCTGAGATCACAGTTTCTACTTAACGCTGCAAGTTTTAAACATCTCGTCCTCTGTTTCCTTTTATCTGTCGCCTGTTGTTTCATTTGACATATTCTTTCTTCCTGCTCTAACATACATCATGCATTCTTAATCCAGCCTGGTATTTTTTTTTATTTTGCTTCATGTTTTCTCAATCCTTGACTCCCACCCTGTTATAAAGACAACTTCAGACAGTGACACGGTGCAGCAAGGTGAGACCAAGGAGGATTTAAGTAAGTAATTAGTGGGTCAGAGTGAGTGCAATTAGTTGAACTGGGGAGAGGCAGAGATCCTATGGCCAGTAAATCAATGTCGACACAAACTACAAGACAGGAGTTGTAATTGACTGTGGTCTCTTCTTTCTCAATTTTTATTTGTCCATCTTCACTTTAGCTGGTCTTTGGTGCTGGCTTCAACTCTATCTTTGCACACTCGATACACAAACATGTTGTAATGGACATGTCTGTCATTCTTTTGTCTCAGTATGCTCTTATTGATTGATTTTAGTAGTTAATGGACCTGCTACTGTGGTAGTACAACACAAAGTGAATGAACAAACATTGCTTTCTTAAGCCACTTCCTTGTCTAAACTGATAGGCTTAAGTAACTAACATTTATTTTCCTAAATGTTTCATTTTTGAAAGAACTTCAGGTTTAACATTTATTGATGACTTTGCTGCTGATGGGCAAAACATGAGCAATAATGTTTGTGCCAGTATTGGTGTGCACACTATTGTGTTTATCTGTTACTAAAATATCTCATGAACAACTGAACTAATTTCACTGAAATTCATAAAGAAATCATTGGATGTCTCTGATTACTTTTTGAAGTCATTTGCATGTAAGGTGGGTAATATACAGTAGTGGTCACAGCTAACCGAAAGGTTAGGTTAACTAATCACTAATCTGATAAACAAAAATCTTAGCTCATCTGACGCTAATTCGCTAAACAGGTAAATTTGTGGAACTAAAGCTAACCGCTAAGATGACTGTGATTCAGCCTGTCACATCATCACCTCCTTCCAATTGAAGAGTGGTGGAACTGACACAAACCTGCTGTTCTGCTGGTTTAATCTGAAGGTGGACAGGATCACTTGTGGCAATTGGCCAAACTAAATCAGAGTCATGGCTCTGTCTAACTTGTGATGCTTCCAGTGTCCCTTTCAGGATAACAGCATATCTTTGTGTCATGGTTGTGGATTTATGTTTTGATTTTCTTAGTGTTTCAGTGTTTCCCTGTGTGCTCTCTGCCCCGCCCACGCTCACCTGTTTCCTCTTGTGTTTTCCATTGTCTCTCATTAGTTTCCCTTTATATTCAGTCTCTTGTCACTTTGTGTTTGTCAGTTCATTGTAATGTGTCGTCAGCCTGTTAGTGGTTCTCTGTCTTTGGATTTTTGCTACGCTACGCTGTAAGTTTTGAAGCTGCCTCGTCAGCATTTTTCTTTAATAAATACTTTTTGTTTTGAATCTTTAAGTCCTGCCTGTGCCCTGGGTCTATTTGCACCAAACCTGATACTTTGTTTAAGTTTGTATTTTTAGAAATACTATTTGTAGTGAGTAAAAAATAAATAAATAGCAAATACTTTCTATATATATTTCATATGTTATATTTTATATTTTATATATATTTATGTAGTCCTTTTTTGTATTCATTGTTTCAATATTGTTAAATGTTGTTTTATTTCTTTTTGACGCTCTTAGTTTGAACTTTAGCTTAGTTTAAAGTTGCTACATGCTATACACACAGTGCTTGACTTGTCGAGCACTGCTTGTATGTTTTATTTAACGTGGGATAAATGTCATAAAAATAGATGTTTTACACTTGTGAATTTTTTTAGTGGACTTAAAATTAACAGAACTTAATTTAGCGGAAGCTTATCAGTCTGCTAACGGTTTTCAATGTTAGCTAAAAATTAATCTGCTAAATTAAAAGATGATTATGAGTGGATTAACGGAACTGTCCCAACCACATTTGCAGTTCAGCTAGATGCAGTTGGTGAGGAATTGAAATAGCAAAACTACTTTGCTCTTTCTTGTAGTCTTTAGTACAGAATAAATACAAGCAATGGTTTTCTGTTTTTTACTGCAGGCATTTAGACAGAGAGAAGGAGATGGAAAAAGCTGGAAGAAACCCAGGCTGGGCAGAAAAATAGGAGTAGTGGTGAGAGGTGAATGTGTCCTCAACAGTGCTGCCGTTACAAGTGGATAAACTGTAAATTGTAAAGATTTGTAAAAATTTCAAATAGATTTTTCAGTCCAGTATAGTAGCTGAAATGAAAAGTTACAGAAAGGTTTGGAGTCCAGTCCTTCAGGTCTTCTGAAACAATGCAGGGGTTGTTTATCCAGCCTTTACCTACTGATGCCAGTCGGATACTACAGCAAACAGGGAACAAGATGCCTGAGTTATTATCTTGACTAAAGCCTTGTCCCAGACTGAAGATGGATCAGACCTTTGGTAACATCAATAACACAGCAGTCTGCCCACAACCAAATTAGAGTGTTAAATTTAGAGAAAAGCTAGCTGAAGAGTGTGTGTGACAGGGACAAGCTAGGGTAGTGCATTGTCAGGGTGAATTTGTGGATGGATGTTCAGTTTGTCTTTTGGCTGTAGGAGGCGTTAGATAGGTTGTCTGGAGCTGTGTGAGAACTCATTCTCAATGCTACATAAAAACTCAATTGATTTACTAGATTCTTTCTCCTTGTGATTCCCATCTTTATTCCTACTAACCTCTCTTTTCTCTCCTCTCTGCCATGTGTTGGTCTTTCTTCATCTCCCTCACTTCCACCTTGTCTTTTATTACTGTGGTCATTCTAATGCCTGTCATCCACTCCGTTCCCAGTGCTGGCCAGAGCCTTGAAATTTATTTGGCACCCCCTGCAACATTTTCTAAATCTCATTCCTAGTTTCCATACACTCACACAAGAAAATAAATGTAATAACTAAAATAACTTGTATAAAAACCCTTGTAGCTCAACTGCCTCTTCCACTTAAGCAGTTCCACTTCACTTCAAATGTTGGTCCTCTACCAGAGGTTTGAGTTTGAGGGTTTTGCTCAATATCTTAGCTGTTCCTAGAACTGCACTCTTCTGAGGTAGTTCCCTGAATCTGTTGGAGCCATTTTTCCGAACGTACTGAATATATATAAGTACCATTTGAGAGATGTGAATGCAGCATTGCTAAGAAGTGAATCCAGGCTAGATGGAGTGGATGGAGAAATGTTTTAGGAGTGAATTATGATTAAAAAAAGTGGAGTCAAAGGTCAAAAGAAAGATGAACAAGAGAGTAGTGAGACCAGCTGTGTTGAATGGTTTGGAGACAGAGACATGGACAAAAAGACTGGAGGCAGAACAGGAAATGAAGGAAGAAAGCTGAAGATGTTGAAGTTCTAGGAGTGAATATAGGTTTGGACATATCCAGAGGAGGGACAGCAGGTATATTGGTTTGGAGATGTCCAAAGGACAGATAGTGGGTTTATTGGTTTGGACATGTAGAGGAGGGACACTGGGTAGAAGGATGTTAGAGATGCAGCTGCCAGGAAGATGAAGGATGCAGTTACAGAAGGCATGGACGTAGTTGGATTAAGAAAAAAAGAAGTGTACTCATGTTTTTGTTTAAAAAAACAATAAGTACACATGTAAAATAAACCTTTTGTGTCTGGAAATAACATTTTTTATCTGTAATAAACAGTACTCAAAATATTCATTTTCCGTTAGACAGTGAAATAGAAAAAACAAACAAAAACCTGTCTTGAACAGACTGTTGTGGCCTTATAAAATGTTTTATCAATGCTTTCACAAAAACCTAGTAATTATTCAGCCTCTGAATAATCACCAGCCTCATTGCAGGAAGATTTCAATTTTAGACCTCATGACCCAGAGCTCATTATGACATGAATGACTGAATCTAATTGTTCTTTGTAGAAAAGTTGCAACCATTCTTGTTGATTCCCCCCGCCTCATCCTTTCATTTTGAGGCTACCGTAGTTTACTTCAGTAACATACAGAGTACAGTACATGCTTGAAATATTGGATATCTTTTTAGACCATGAGTTTTACATAGCTAATTTATTGTTGCTGTAGGTAAATTTAGGGTTTGTTTTCTCTCATGCAGTGTTCCATATCTTTGACCATTTCTTTAAATGAAAGTTTATAATAATCACGTCTTTCCAGGGAACCATTCAGTCTTTTTAAATTTTTTTGGAGGAGATCATTTAGAGAAAGCGATTCATTGAGAAATAAAATGGTTAACTATCAGCTGCTTGTTGGGTCATCAAAGTGTCTTCATCGCCTCCTGTTTTATTGAAGTCATTTTCATTTAAACACCTCTTTTAAACCAGATAAAAGTAGACATCTCCTGAGCCATATGTCACCCCATTAAAACACACACTGCAGTTCAGTAAGAAAGGCCTTTTTATTTCTTCTCCAATGAATCCCTTTCTGTGAGTGTTTTTATTGTCAGGTACAGCCTTAGGGCTCCTGAGGGTGCGTAGAGTTTCATGAAGCAAAGAACAACATCAGCTCTGTATGCCACCAATTGGGAGATTATGGGAGGAATGAATGGAGACAGATAGCTTGACAGCACACCCTCAGAAAGAATAAAATCATCTGTGTGGTGTCATTGTGAGAATGTGTAGAGGAGGAAATGCTATTCTAGTGGGGTTATTTGAGCATTACAATGGAGCATTCAGATGGCATCAGATTAAATGTCAGGAATCTGCTTCCCTGAGGTGAAAGAATATTTCACTTTTCTGTCTGTAATCTAATACAGTATGTCCCATAAGAGGTCAAAGAAAGCAAAAAGATTTTTTTTTTATCCAGATCACGTTACAGTTTTGAATCTAAATGTCAGAAATCATATATTATGATGTGAAGGTGTTTACCTGGAAACAGAGGTCTATTATTATTTCACCTTGCTCAATAAGACCTGACATGCAGGTTCCTTGGAAGGGGTGGCAGTGGTGCTGGTGGGCTATGATGTACTTTCCAGGCACGTAGTTCAATTCTATACCAAAATCAAGTAACTATGTTACCTTCAGTTGTTATGAAAATGCTGTATATTTATATAAAAAGAAATCTGACTTGAAATTGGCCTCTGTCTTTTTCAGAACCTCCTATAGTTTTCAGCCTTTCCACTTCAGCACGTCTTCACAATGGCTGTGTCCAAAATGGGAGGCTGGGTGCTATCAAGGTGGGCCAGGTCCTTGGTAGACCGCGTAGAACAGAAAACAAGTCACTGTGAATTTGGACAGTCTAGCATTGGGCTTTATTCCTGCCCTTACCCGGCGTATGTCTGGTTGCCTAGTAAACGTGACAATGCTAAACAGATGCAAAATTAGATCGAAATTAGAAAAATATCAATATATTAGCGTTATTAAAATCACAAAACAACCAAATTAACTTAAAGGCAATATTTGAAGAACTAATGGACCCACCGTAGGTGCATGTTTATTTGCATTTGTCGGCTGCATCGGAGGAGTCTTTAGATTTGGACAGCCACCGTTGCAGCACTGTAACATAAGCGGCCGATGAATTCGGCCTTCGGAGGACCCTGCCTCTCGTTTTGGACACAGCCAACAATGCTTCATGCTGTTTGCAACCTTTTGTAGGAGCATGGTATTTTGTTGTAAAAAATATAATATAATATTGGTTTTGGCAAATGGCAACTCGGGATACAGTTGAACCCTATTCGATTGATCCCATGTCAGATCTAGAAAGTTTTCTCAAATAAAAGAGATCAAAAATGGATTGAGTACAGAGGCTTTTACAAGATGTTTCAGCTTGGTGATATGTCTCCCAGTCATCCATTCATACATGTACATCAGTATTAAGTGCAGGAACCATTATGACGCTATGTTTTGCCACGAAATCATGAACATTGTGATTTTAAAAGAAATTTTTCTTCTGCTGCTAATTTGGTGGAGTGGTGTGGGGGAAGGGTGTTCTGTGGGACAGGGGCTGGACTGAGATCCATGGAGGAGTTTTGGGTAAATAGGCAGTGCTTTGTATGAGCATGCGTTTAGGCAGCTCCACATGGCTACCAGAGGAGATTCAAGGATTTCTCAAACATGCATGAATGAGTCAAAGCAACACACTGGATATGTTTTTGATGAGAGAATGACTTTACAACATGATATAAAACTCAAAAAAGTTAATTTTGCATAATACCCCCCTTTAAAATTTACTCTCTTTTTCATTTTCCATTTGTTGTCTGAGATGTGCACACTTCCGTCAGTCATTTAAAACAAACCCAACCGCCTGCTGTCAAGGTTAATGTTCAAGTGTATCGTTCTAAATCAAAGCCTTTCACAACTAAATAGGAGTGGCAGAGAAACGGATGAGTTCACCCATTTGGAGTTTTTTTAGCTTTCAAAATGCCTGGCTGACTTCATTCCCTCTCATCATGACTATTGGTGGAGGCAGATGTGTTTGGCTCACAGGCATCAGTTACAACAAATCTTGTAGCAGCTAGCCCTGAGCAGTAGGAAGGGTCAAGGGGCCTTTATGTAGCGCATGTCAGACACACCCACAGATTTGTCCCCATGGTACTGATATACAGAGAGCAAAATATGAGAAGTTATTTTAAATGAAGGTATGATTATAAAATATGTAAAATGTCTAGGAAGAAAGAATACGTTAGTAAATAGTTTGTGTGGATCTGGGGATATAATTAACTACATGTAAGCCTTTTGTTGGGTTTTGTAAGGTGCATCAATCCATCCATCTTTAACCATCTATCTACAGTAACCTTCCTGCTGCCCTTGGATCTACTGTAAATTACTTACAAGGCCTGAGTTTTAAAACTGAAGCCTTTTGGGTCATTTTGACGCAAGAGCAGCAGAAGTGTTAAGGAAATTCTAACATTGTCCTTTTGTCAGAAAGGTTCTTGATATTTACCTCAAAGTATTTAAATATTTTAGTAAAAATTCAAATCCATCCAATTCAAAAATACTTTATTGATCCCGAATGAAAAATAAAGAAAACAAAAGAATGGTAGATGTGTGTGTGTGTGTGTGTGTATTGATGATTTTTTGTGATGTGAAGTGTTTTAGACCTTGACAACTTCAGATGTGTTTTAAATAGATATTCCCATCTAGTTGGAAATAAATAGGTGGTTGGTGATAGCTGGGTGGTTGGTGTTAGCTGGGTAGCTGACGTTAGCTGGGTGGTTGGCGTTAGCTGGGTGGTTGGTGATAGCTGGGTGGTTGGTGATAGTTGGTTGGTTGGTGATAGCTGAGTGGTTGGTGATAGCTGAGTGGTTGGTGATAGCTGAGTGGTTGACGTTAGCTGAGTGGTTGACGTTAGCTGGGTGGTTGACGTTAGCTGGGTGGTCATCCTTGTGGGGAATTGTAATAAAACAGTCATTTTGTGTGGTGACTTGAGTAACAGAAAAGAATCAAATAATATTGGTACATTTATAAACTCAATGCACAGTTTAAATCTTTATCCACTAATATCAAAACCCACCAGAAT
>JARVJO010000227.1:22308840-22320681 GCA_031762555.1 Cynodonichthys magdalenae
CCCCCCCCCCCCCCCCCCCCCCCCAAAAAAAAGAGATAAAAAAAAAACGCTCCAGTACTGAGATAATCTGTGTCTTAAGAGGCTTAAAAATCAACTTAGAAGAAGTCCTTTGAGGATGCTGTCACTCAGCAGAACATTTCTCATAAAATTTTGCACAGTTCCAAGAAGGACAACTTATCTATGTCACACTGTGGACCTCAGCTTTCAAAACTAAACTTCTGCAAAGCCTTACAGTGTATCTTTCAATGTTCCTGCTGATATTCATTGGTCTGTCTTTTTCACAAAGACAGCTTCTCTTATACCTCTGTGTTTTTCTTGGTAGTGGAGCTTATTCTCTTTCTACATAACCAGAGACAGACACAAAGTTGGGACAGGAGAAGCAAACTATTTTAAGACCAGTGTGTAATTAATCATAAGCCAGCAGGCAGCATTGAGAGGAAGAAATGTACGATAGTTCCTTGGTGACTTTCTGTCCCTCCCTAGATTACATTTTCCTCTCTCTTTGCTTCTGTAGACTTAATTTTAATCCTCTCTTGTGGGCCAGCATCCCTTTTTACTCTTTTTTTCTTTAAATCTTGTTGCCTTCCTTATTATTATTTAGTTAATCTAAAACCATGTAAATGTTTTGACACTCAACCAACTAAATTTGATGTTCTTGGAAGATTTTATGCTAATCTGCCCAAAACTAACATTTCTTTAAACTGCAATGCTGCTGTTGTCACACCACTGAGCCTGCAGGCTATTGTTTGTGGACAGATGGGGAAGAACATGAACTCATTTGTGTGCAATAAGTCGACACTAATTATCTGCTGATTGGATCAATGTCCTGTTCTGTTCTCTGCTTTCTTCTTCATCCCAGACGGCACACTCACCATATTTCACTCCTGGTTGATAGAAGCTAGAGTTGGGTGGTTTGACAGTATTGTGGTAAACCACGGCATTGAAAAATGGTGACGGTATTTAAAAATTATGATGGCATATTAATCACATGAGGTGATGTGCCAAATTTTCACAAGGCTGCTATGAAAATTGGAACATTAGCGGCTCTTTCAGAAGACAATAGCACTAATTGACAAAACAGCCCATAACATGTTGATGCTTTATCTGGCAGTTTAGAAGTCACCAACAGTTCTGTCAATGCACTCAAATACGCTTTCAGAAAACAATAATCAGAGTGGGATCAAGAGAGGTGTGGGAATAAAATTCAGCTGCTCTGAGGTGTTGTTGTCACTCAATCTGCTGATGAGAGCAGCAGGAGTAGCAGTATGGCTTTTGCCCCTTTTATGTTACATATCTCAAATTATATCGAAGTATGTCTTTTTAGGGTTTTAAGTTTCAAAACAATCTGACTCTTCCAGTGGTTGTATCTGCTGTGCAATTTTGCTGAAATTAATTTGATACGTATTAAAAATAATTTCTGTTGTAGAGAAAATTGGACCAAAGAGGGTACACGTACATTTCTTTTTTGACTTGTGCACATGAGGAAACAATTTGTTTATAGGATTTGCACAAAATTTTCAGTTTATGATGTAATTTGCTCATTTTACATGACAGTAAGGATTAATTAATGTGGATTTCACACGGGCTGTGGTGTGAATGACAGCAGGAACGATCCATGAAGAGTTCACCTATTTAGCTCCTAAAGTCCTCCTCACTGTGACTGCTCAGTGTTCAGCTGTCAGCTGTACTCAGTGCATCACTACTGGAGCAGATACATGTCTGTCACTCTGCAGAGATAGTTGTCTGACTGTGGCTTTATACCAAGGCTGCATGCAGAGATATTCAGATGCCAGAATTATTTTTGGCAGAATGAGTGAGGAGTCAGCGACTGTGACTGTGTCAGATAAATGCGTTGGAAAAGGTTCACAGAGTACACAGGAGATAATCCATACTAAAATATAAACCTTTAAAAATATAGTAATTTCTGTAAGGAAACCTACATCAATTTATGTTATATTATGTCATATTATATTATATTATGTTATGTTATGTTATGTTATGTTATGTTATGTTATATATTATATTATATTATATTATATTATATTATATTATATTATATTATATTATATTATATTATATTATATTATATTATATACCATTTATTCTGTGTGAATTCTGAGTTGGATCACACTATCGTGGACTTTTCTTTCTCCTGTACATTTTTTGCATGTGTTTTAGACTCAGACCATTTATGCTTACTTTGTTTATTTTAAGTACTTATTTTGCTTCTGGTAAATGAAAAGCAAAATAAAAAAAAATCTCTATTGAACTGCGTTGTAATATCTTCAAATCTTTCAAAAACATTTTTTTGTGACCTATGCTTCATCATGTTTGTTCTATTTTGACTTTTTAGGCTATCTTTAGCTTTTATCAATCTGCTACTGTTTGCTTCAACAATTAACGTTTAACTAGTGTTTTTGTTGCCTTTTTCTAGTACATTAGCTTTTAGCCAATATTTTTGTACTTTTACTTTTTGGCTAGCAATTTTTCACTAATAACTTTTGCCTAGCCTACTTTTAAGTTTTAGCTAACTTTTTTTTGTAGGTTTTAGGAAGTATGTTCATTTTAGATTTAGTTCTGCGTTTATACAATTTGTATGCTTATTTTAGGTTTCTTTCAAAATTCAGCAAGGCCACTCAGTATTCAGCATTTTGTAATGTAACATCTTGAGTTTTTTTTTTTCACCTTTTTACCAGTGGCAGTTAAATCCAAACTTCAGCATTTTTCTCTTGACATAACCAGGTTGGCATGTTTGTATAAGTTGGGGTGTAATCATAACAACTAAAAATGCACACAAAACACTGCATCAGGTTTGTAACAGTTTTTCAGGATTGGGGAAATGTTGTTTGGCATTTAGACTTTTCCTCAGTAGAAAAAGAAAACTCTGTGTGATGTTCACCAGACCATGATTAACCTCCTCAGCTTTGTGATACTTGTTCACACGGTAAGATTTTGAAATTGTCGGATGATTTTCAAAACATAATAAAAAATCATAGCTACAGCAGGTTTGGTCCTACAGTGTGTGGTGTACAGCCACACGACAAAGACAACACACCACACATCAACAGATTTCTCTCACCAACATTCAGTTGTTAGATGGGAAATCTTGCAAAACCTATCAAGATCAAACGTGAGTTTGAGGTAAATAAACATGGCTGACAAGGAAAAAGGAATGGTGATTTGTGTGACTATTTTTAACAGATAAAATACAAGACAAATAGACATCTTCAATGTCCACCAAATTTTCTGGTGCTCCATGTCAGTGGTTTTGTCTTCTGTATTTTAGTTTACCCACCATGTTTCTGTCATCTAGTTACCTGATTGGCTACATGTCACGTTCAACAGGCTGTGAGGTTGTTTGTCCTCGGGGAAACACCACACACTCTGGGATATTGGGCCAAAACATTCCAACATGTTTAATATCCCTGATATGAGATAATAGCGGTCCTGACGACCTTCGTGTTTTGTGCAATATGTGATATGCGGTACTCTGTGGGATTGTAGTATTTCAAACTTCAATAACAAAAGCATTTGTAGTGGAAAAAAAATGCATTGAGTAAACAAACTAAATGCTATAATGCACCACATTATAACCCAAATTTTTACCATTTTCAGTTTTTTTTCAGCTACTTTGTTGTGACAAGTTAGTTGACTGACCTAAATGTAAACTGGAAAGATGTAAAACTGGAAACTGAGTGAGCGATGTGTGACGCTTGAGTGGTTTAATTTCTGGCACTGATTTCCGACTATTTCAATTTTATTTTGATAAACAAATACATTATTGACTTTCATGGCAATAAGTGTGAAAACTGAAGATGACTGTCAGTTCAGTAGTGTGCTACTTACCTTTCAATTGCTGTAAATTTATGAATAAGGTAATGGATGGATAAAGACTCAAACAGCTTTTTTCTCCTCTCTGTTTTCTGTATCAAAATGCTCTTTCATTCTCACCATCATGGAAGTTTTTTTGTTATAATCGTCCACACATCATTAACCTTTAAGCGATGTGTGTTTTCCTAGCACATAAAGTCACAGTTAGTCCCTTCTTGCCTTTGAATTAAGAAATGACTTCATTAGCTCTTCCAATTAAGCAAATCACTTTTATGTATTTTCAAAGACAGTATCTCCTCTGGTCAGGGTATCATTACTAGCTTTTCTGCTGCAGATAGAGTCCATTTAGCTGTTTCTCAGGAAGTTAGACACATGTTCACATTATCTCAGACTGTCATGCAAGAAGTCAGACAAGCATCCATAAATTAACACACCTATGCTCGGACATGTCAGCATACATAATTAATCTTGCACACAAATTCCCAGACTTTCAGTGGTACGTGCAGAGCCGTCTCTCTGCTCATACATCATTAAGTGAGTCTGCATGTTATTATGTAGAAGATGCAGTGTATTAGATAACCTTAACCTAACAGACTGTGTCAGGGCCTCCAGTCATATCAAGATTGGATATTAAAGACACCTAATCTAATTAGTTCCAACGATTCCTCTTTGCACACGGAATAAAAAAATTATGATTACTTCTCCCTGATCTAACCGTCCTTGTCAACGTCTCCTCCTCTCTCAGTCCCATCTTAAAATTTAAGAGCAGTAATTACGACTTAATCTTCTAGATCTTCACCATTTATCGCTGAAACGTTTCCTATAAAGGGACACAAAGTTATAACCTAACATTAAAAGCATTCACAGCAGTACCCAGCCCTGGTTCTCACACAACATTGCTTGACTGGGTGATTGTTGGCTAATTTACATGGACCTCAACTCAGTGGCTGTACCTGAGCGATTCAACCAGAGGGGGACCAACTTGACATACTGTCCAGCACAGGACAGACACAACAAGAGCATAAAAGAGAGATGAAGGAGACAAGCGCATACAGCTTGAGCTGGACGGAGCCATCTGAAATGAGCCGATGTCCCAGGAGGTTTCAGACAAACTGGCCGCCCACAGTTACACACGCATTTATAAACATTGCTGTGCCAAAAAAAAAAAAAAAGAAAGCTAAACTACCGAACGATAAAACCACAACCACTGAAGACGTGTGCTGACGATTTTCCCACATTCACGCCCACAGAGTGAGGGACACATTAATACCAAGTTTATAGTTGACACCTTCAACACGGTGCAAAGGTGCGAGCGCCAACAGTGATGCAATCGTGCTGTCCCCACCCTAGAGCGCAATCATGCACCTGCAAATTTTTGTAACTTTGCATGAGCCATTCAAATAGTTTTCTATTTACAATATTTCACAAGTTAGATGGTGTACTGCCACGTGTTCTTTTAGGGAATACTACAACAATGTAAGCATTAATAAAAAAAAACGTCTAGACCACTGATTGGCGCAATATATACTCTACTATATATACTATAACCAAGCCTTGAAAAGGAGACACACACCTGAGCAAAACCGAACAGACATTACCTAAATAGAGTGAGACTGGACAATGGAGACAGGGCTTTAGAGATCAGGGATGACCTGTCAGGGTGATAAAACTTGTTGCTGGCTAATAAACTTTATTCATTTTCAAGCCAGATTTCTTGTAATAAATGATTCCTTTGGTTAACATTTCTGTCATCTTTCTTTACAGTGGAGAATAATCCATGCCAGACAAGCCCTTGCCTCCATGGAGGAAGCTGCCTGCAGGAAGGTGATGGCTATAGCTGCTACTGTCCTCAGGGCTTCTCTGGAGAGAACTGTGAGATCGGTGAGTCACAGCTAGGTTAAGTCTGAGTACAGAGACCTTGTAGGTCAGCAGCTGCAGCCACATGCTGGGTCGTGGTGGCATAAGGGAATAAGAGACAGGCATATGCCGAGTTAACATGTAGCAGCTGTAGTCTACTATGCTTTAAATACATGAGGGAAACCCAGCATTTATCTGCAGGGTTTGTTTCGGTCTGTGTTTAGGACTGTGGACTACTTCGCTTGCAGGTCCAGGAGTTTTGTACCCAGCTTTCTGATTGAGAGTGAAAAGGGAATCGCCATGTGCTGCAAGTCAGCCATTTATGACAGAGGCTGTTAAAGGTGTAGCTGCTCAGCCGTGCGTGCGATTATTTCCACTTGAATGTGTGTGTTTTCACCTTCTGCCCCATGAGCAGCAGGCAACTCATCTTTCCACTCAGCTGTATGATGGGAGAGTGCGGCTGTCAGAGAATGATGGCGCGGTGATTTAGGTGTATGAGCCTGTGTGTGTGTGTGTGTGTGTGACAGAGACATGCAAGGACACACTGTCCACAAAGCTGCTCTAAGCTCAGTGAGGGGTGGAGTACCTGATTACAGTGTGGTATCAGCAGGCTGCACACTCTGCTACAAATGACAAGAAGAGAAGAAGAAACCTTAAAGGAGATTTGTAAAAGTCAGCAACTTAACTGATTTCAAGCCTGAGCTTAAACACACTTAGTACAAAATTTAAAATCAGATTTATAAATGATTTGCACTTCTTATGTTTTTTTCTTCAATCAAACAAAATAATAAGTTTTACTTACTTTGTTTATGTCAGTGGAGATGTATGAGTTTCTAAATAGAATAAAAGTTTAACAGACTAGTTAGACACTTATCTTTCTCGTCTTGAAGAATGTTAGAAACAAATCCCAGCTAGGTCATTACAACTCTCAACAGCAAAATGTGTGTCTGTTATTCATTTTTGTGCTTGGCCTACAAGGGTTTTCTGCTAGTTTATTGGTTCCTAATTTTCTCAAGTAGGGGTCTCTGAAGTTCATAGGGGGGGTTTCTTGGTATGTGGGCGGAGTTTGTCCTGACCGTGACGGTATTTGAAATAAAGAAGGAGGTTCTTGTTTGTGGGTGGAGTTTGGCAAAACTGTGATTAGTTGGATTGACTTGTCGTGTGTGGAAAGTTAAAAAATAAATAAAGTAGCCGTAATAATAAATTTGTGAGCATGCAAACATAATTCATTGACTTCTGATTTGGTGTGACTACCACCTTCCTGTCTTGAGTTGTGATTAATATGAATATTCATATTTAAAAATGGAAATCTTTTTCAAGGAGAGTTAGGGCTGTTTTAACGGATTAATTGTTATACATCCCCTCACATGCATGGCTTTCAAATTTTGTGCAGTTAGCACCTTCCTGTTTCGAGTTATTTATATTTTAAAATATAAGTGCTTTCTGGCCATTTCAATCAACCAAATCATTATGGCTTCCTCAAACCCCACCCAAAATACTTAATCAGACCAATCATGTCTTTGACAAACTCCAAAATTTGGCCACACCTGTTCATTGTTGAATGTAAGTTCAGGGTTTGGACTAGACCTCTTATTTCCATCAACAGGAAATCTTAATGTTTTCTTAATGTTGGACAAAGTCATGTTTCCAACTTTGTGGCAACACTGTAGAGATGACTCATTTCTAGTCCAACCTGACTGTAAGACATGATTTAAAGATCTCAGTGTAGAAGAACTTGAATAGCCTGCACAGAGCCCTGACCTCAACTCCACTGAGCTTCTTTCTGATAAACTGGAACAGAAATGCTAGACAGACTTTTTCTTGCTGTTGCAGACTATCAGTCATCAAGGAAAAGATAAATTCATTCTGTAGATGAAGATGTTTTCTAGATAAGTGGAAGTTGTTCTAGCTGCAGAAGGGTGCTTCTTTTAGTGTGGTACTCAGACATGGATAAATGCTTTTGTAGTGTAGCAACAATTAGAAGAGGAAATTGAGAGCAAGAAACTGAGGAGTTTAGTACAATGTTGAACATTGTTGAAAACAGCAGTGAGTAGGACACGTTGATGGTTCCTGTGGGTGAAACTACACTAAGTGTAGATTGTATGCAGGTTACAGTGTGTGCACATGGTGTATGAAGGTCTAAAAAGTTGTTAGGTTTTGTGTTTCACATCGATCTAAACAACTTAATCAGAGTTGAACTACTTAAAAATGAAAAAAGGTCAGAGTTCAGGAGTCAAAGGTCAGAAAAGATGCATTGTCTTTAGTTTGATTATCAAAACCCTTTCAAGCTTGTCCCAAACGAACAGATTTTGTAACAAACAGGACGGCCTTAATCGGAAATCAATCCGAAACCTGCAATTGGATCAATAATTTGGGGTGGACCTATAAGTGCACATTTTACTCTCAAGGGATTCCAATGCCTTCCTTCAATCAAATTTTTAGGGGTGTTTTTCAGTTAGATAAAAGCACATCCTAACACATTTGTTGTTAATTATTTTTGTCCTCTTATCATTCTTGGAATTATTAACAGCCTTTTTCCTCTGCTTCTATACTAAATTGCCAAACACTTGATGCTCCTATTATCAGCATGGTAGACAAAAATGTATTTTTTGAATCTGTAAAAGCTTCTCCGCCTACTAACAAAGCCCACTGCCCTTTCTGAGGGAAAGTAGAAAGTGTGACTCTGTAATTGTGTTCCTTTGCTTCTCTTAAGCTCTTGTTTCCTTTATTAGCAATCTTTATTAGTTTAAAACCCTATTTTTCCTATTTTACATTTTAGCTCACTGTATTTACTGTGTGTAAAATACTTAGTCAAAAGTAAGCTTTGCCATTTTTAAAGCACATTACAGACAGTGGAAAAAAGTCCCGGGCTTGAAATTTTTTTTCTACACAACAGCAAAGTCACCCTTTCTGTGTCAACCTTTATAACTAAGCATAAAGTTTGTTTAAAATGTATATTTTTTTATACTTTCTTGTAGCTAAAAATACTTAAACATTAAAAACCACAAGTGACATTAATACATAGGCCAATAAAATCAACAGATCTGTTATGAAAACTAATTTATATTTTATATTAAGGTATTAAATGCAATACATTTTTCATAAAGTCTGGGTCCAAATATAAACATTTTCAAATCATTAAAATTCCCAACTGCTGGAATACCAATGGAAGGCAGCGCTAATTCAAAATTTAGTTCCACAATTTCTAAAGTGCTTATCAATTTGTTTAGGTCCACAAGTTCAAAAGTGCATATGCTCAATTAATCTTAGCGGAAGCTAAACCTAAAGCACAAGTCTGTCCTCATTCACCAGAAATCACTCCAGTCAAATCATGAGACATGTTAGTGCAACACCTCCTTCTAGTGGAATAATATATATATATATATTGACAGATTGGCAAATTTAATTGCAGTTTGGGGAGGAGATTTGTTAACACAGAGTTTTGAGTCACAGTTTTAAAAAAAAATAGTTGTGGATTGCTGGTTGTGCTGCTTTTTGGTCATTTTCTTATGTTTATGGTAGGGCTTCTGTAAGAAAGCATGCAGATATAATAGTAATTTTAAACAGTTTATTGTAAAACTGAAGCGATGCTTTCTGGGTAGGCTACAGGACAAAAACAGGAAGCCGTTCATTTCAAAATAAGAGCATGAATTAAACTGTTCCGTGTGCTTCAATGATAGCGGACGTGAGATAGCGGATTGGAGATGTTTTTTGATTTGAAGAATTTGAAGAAATTAGTAAAACCCCTAAAGCGCAAAGGAGAAATTTAGGTCCACTATTAGTGTTTTTGCACTTTATGGGACTAGTGCCCACCACTGTGGAAAACAGTAAATAAAGCTGATATTTATGAATTAAAACTGCTACTTTACATGTCAGGATGTACGGATTGTTCGTAATTTACACAGATTTTCCCTCATTTTGCAGGTATACATATACGTATAGAGCAATCTCCTGGAATTTTTCAAGTTTCACGGATTTTTTCCAAAACTCAATTTCAAATTTAGGATGTAACAAAAAAAAAAACAATAAATAACACCACATAACCATCTTCCAACCTGCTTTTACACTACAAATAAATTCTCCTGTCCTCATTTCCTCCTGTATTGCGCTGCAGGTGCTGTCATCTCTGCAGCCAACAGTCCACCTGCACCCCCCTGCGTGTTATTATTACAGATTTTTTTGTGAAAATTCAAAGGTTAAACAGAGACGCTTTGCTGGTAAGTTATTTTTTTTAACCAAATATACCTCTTTTAGTGTTCATATTGTTTAATTCCAAGAACTAAAGCAGCTTTGATTTTGTCTCCAGTTCTTTTTCAAGCTTGTTCTAACACATAAATTATTTTATTTTGAAAACCAAACTTCTGCTGGATCTGAAAGTTTTAAGACCCAAAACTTGAAACCACCGTATTTCTGATTGGCTAGTAGGCCTATCCAGTGTGTTTAAAGTGAAAGCTGCGCATCTGTTAAGTCCAGAGAAATGTTTTTAAAATCTCTGGGCAAACATGTTTTTTTATTTAAATTTTTTTTCTCTTCCACAGTTACGTTACTGTACAAACCATTTGTTTCCAAAGAACTGGGGGTATTTTTAGATAATTTGCTGTGTTGTTGCACACTGATTCCACTCACATTTTAATATTTATTATGCAGATAAATTTAAAGACAGAAAAAGAAATGGAAAGCATATTACTTTTCTGACTTGATATATCATGCTTTTAAATCCTTCTTTTTCACATTAAAATTTTTTATTTGGGGTGAAACTGAAACGCTTTGGTCTTAAGTCCTTCTTATTGTAACTTCACAAGCCCCTCTTTTACCACTTTTCTGAGGTGTGTCTCAGATCAACTCATTTTGAGGCTGTCTCTTTAAATCCAAATAAGGCACTTCATGCCTTACCCCTCTCCAGCTTCCAGAGTGGTCCATTTTAGTTTGATAGAAGTGCTTATGACTATATGGCTGCACAGAAACTTTTTTTTAATGAACAAATGAATGAAAAGATGTCAACAAGGGAAGACTTGTCCATCAAGCCTTACATGTTGGTGCCAGAGTCTGAGCCAGAGCCAGAGGAGAACGAAGACCACCAAATTGTAGTTGGTAAATCCAGACCTCATTTAGAAGTTCTGTCACAAAAACTGTAGTGTAATAGTTCAGAAAATGTCATAGAAACCAGAGCATACTGAACAGGTTGAAAAATTTGACCCAAATGAAATACAGTATAAAGATATCTAAATTCAACTTTCAACAACAAATTGTATTTAAGAGCTAAAATAGGGGATTTTGCATTATTATGTTCTGAACTCATTAACTAATTTATGGTTGTCAGTAATGATACCTGGAACATATGTAATGGTGATAAAAATCTCAAGTTGTAAGTTCTGCGACTCATAAATAATCAGGACCAGTTGGTAAACTGTGTAATCTGCAGAAGAGTAGGTGATAAATGAGGCACAGCACAGCTTGGTGGTTTGATGACAACATGTTGAAATGTTTTAATGAACTGTAGTTTCCTTCCTCCTCATGTAAGATGCACAAATAACTTTTTATCTGTCAAACTTGATGGAGTTTCACTCCACTGATTATGTTGAAACAAAATAGTCAAATATTTTCCTATTGCATTTATTGTTTGTACTCCATAAGCAGAATGTGAACTTTGACATTTTTTTTTACAATTTCTCCAGAAGCTGTTCAGAAGTGTAAACAAAAAAAATAAATTGAGCTCTGATTTCAAGCATTATTCTCTCCATTTTCCAAGTCAGGCTACCTTCTTTGAGTCTTTTTCACCTAGAAGGAAAACAACTGCTTATGAGATACAATGATGCACTGAAAATGAGCAGCAATAATGAAGATTTATGATGTGCTTCAAGGCAGCTGCCCATCAGCCAGCAGTGTCTTTTTTCCCAGGATAAAGTTTCTGGTTTGAATCTGAAGATGTTGACACAGTTATTTATCCGGAAACAAGCTTGTGACCTATCCAAGTTGTACCCCTGCTGGATAACGTCACCAGGTCTCTGCAGCCCTAATCAACCCAGGTGAAAAAAAAGTATACTTAAGTTGTACTTTTTCTTGATGTATTTATTATATTTTAATTGTACTGTACTAAGTGTATATTAAATGTGTTATTTTGGAACAACTTCCAGTATATTAATTAGTATTTTA
>JARVJO010000227.1:22320781-22337299 GCA_031762555.1 Cynodonichthys magdalenae
GTGGTGTTTGCATTTGAAAGATTTTGCTGTGAAGAAAACATGAAGTCAAAGAGCTCTCCATACAAGTATAACAAGCCATCCTTAAGCTGCGAATACAGAAAAAACTTTCCAAGAAATTGCTACAATATTAGGAGTGGCAAAATCTACAATTTGATACATCCTGAGAAAGGATTCACCATTGCAAATAACCATATAATTAAATACCTGTGTTTTGGGAAAATTCACACCTTACCTGATTTTTGGGCATATATTCTTACTGTAACTTGTTGAACTCAGTGGGGTTTCTTCCTCACTGCTCATTGTCAGTGAGTGGGTCATTTTTAGTTTGCCTACAGCGCGCTTGGAGGCTGAGTGTGATCAAATGTGGCTTCACTTTAGTTTAAGTAGTGTCACGATGACCCAGTCTGTTCCATTTTTTTAAACCATGCCTTTATGATTCACGCACGGCAGCTTAAAAGGCTTTAAACAACATGCAGAGTATCAAAAGTGCATACTTTTTGAGGCCCTTATATCTTTTAGTTTCAGTAAAAAGAAAAATTTTTTTTTACAGTTGATAACTTTACTCTCTTCCAGTTTCCACATTTTCTTCTCCATGACTTAGACAGGATCTCTCTGCATGCTAAGCAGGCCTCTGCATGGTCCAATTTATGCTGCCAAAATTACTGGTGTCACTTCCCAAGGCTTAATTGCAAAGTGAGCACTGCACATTGCAAGCAATTTCTAAGGATTGTTGTTATTTGAATAGATTAAAACTTCTTTTCACGGGACTAAGCTGTCGTGCTTCTGCTGTGGATTAAAAGTCGAATCAAAGAGAAAAGGAAGTGGAGGTGTAGAAGCAGAGGAGGTGTCTCAGAGTGCACTTCAGGCAGAATGATGTAAAGAGGGGAAAAGAGTAGACCAAGAGGAGATGTATCAGGTCAACCTCTGCTGCAAAACAAGAGGAACAAGTTCATTACTCTTTAAAACAAATAGTACAAGAAAAATGCTCTCTTTCGTCTTTGTTCTAAATCAGCTTCTCCTCTGTGCAGCACAATGTGGATGTTTACTTCTTCTTCACTCTTTTATCTCCCTGTGCAGACACTGAGGGCTGCGAGCACTCGTGGAGGAAGTTTCATGGCCACTGCTACCGATACTTCAGCCGCCGACACACCTGGGAGGACGCAGAGAAGGACTGCCGAGAGCACAGCGGCCACCTGGCCAGCATCCACAGTGCAGCCGAGCAGAACTTTGTCAGAGGTGGGTGGAAGACAGCTTTTTCAAAGACAGAGCTACAAGAGATGCTTAGTGTTTTGATTCAGGAAGCTTAAATTTGGGGAAATTAGTTTTGTAACAGTAAATGTAGGACTCCTAACAAACTGATTGCAACTATTAGCAAAATTATTTATGAAAATAAAACAAAATGTAATTTAGTCTGCACTCCTGGGTTTATTTCCTGCAATCGTGATACTCAGAAGTGTTGCATCAATTCAGGGACCACATTGGAGCCAGTGTAAAAGTCCCAGGTTATATCATT
The DNA here is from genome assembly GCA_031762555.1 of Cynodonichthys magdalenae. NCBI lineage: Eukaryota > Metazoa > Chordata > Actinopteri > Cyprinodontiformes > Rivulidae > Cynodonichthys > Cynodonichthys magdalenae. The sequence goes on from JARVJO010000227.1 coordinate 22,322,295, forward strand.
CATTGTGACAAAAATACTGTAATTACAAATAAATGTGAACCAAAAAATAACAATCTGAAAATAATAGATAAAAATAACATGATAATTTATGAGAATTTAGATAAATAAATCTTTCTATGCTATGAATGTTACAGTTTGTATCATGACTCCATTTTAAGATATTACAGGTGTATTCACACCCGACACATTTGGTCCACTTTAAATGGACCAGAGTTCATTTTCCCCGTTGGTCCAGACCTTTTTGCAGGTGTGAATACACTCATAGGAACCCTGGTGTGGATTAAACAACTGGACCGGGACCCATTTTTGAGGTGGTCTTGGCCCACTTCAAACCAACTACAGGAAACATGCACCTTTTTGGACTTCACAAGCCACCTTTGCTATGCATCGGGGTAGCATTGCTAACTCTACCACTGCGCTACAAACAATGAGCCGTTATGAGTCAGGTAACATAGATTATCTCGCCTATTTTGGGTTTTGGCATGCATTTGCCAACCCCATCCCAAAAATAAAATATATTTTTGTGAAACCACCTTTTGAATAAGCTCCTCTTGAAATTCTATATGCTTTTTAAATTGTATTAACAGCACCATCTTTCTTTCAGGGTGTGCTCTGTCCTCCGTCATTTCTGTCCAATGGGAGCAAATGATTGTCATCCTTGTGGCTTTGTTTATAAATTATAGTTTGCTTGCAAAAAAGCACAATGTGAACGCAAACTGCACCAAATAAAAAAATTAAAGTCAGCTTTTGGTTTCCTTTCCTGGTGTGAATACACTGTACATTTTTTGCTTTGACAGTGTTTTAAAACTTTTGAAGTTTTCTGTTAAATTTTGTGTAGACTACTACTACAATGTTTATATGTGGATGTTCCTTCCTACCACAGAAAAAGGAAATTTATAAAATAATTGTAATTTTATGCATTGAAGGGAGTTTTGATTTGTGGATTTAAACACTAAACCTAGGCTGTTTTTCCCTTCTGAGTTTCTTTTTTCTTTCATTTTAATCAAAATTTTAAATCTCAGTGGTTAGCACTGATGCCTCACAGCAAGAAGGTCCTGGGTTCGATCCTGTTTCGGACCTGGGGTTGTTCTGTGCCGAGTTTGCATGTTCTCCTTGCGCTTGCGTGAGTTTTGTCCGGGTACTCCGGTTTCCCACACAGCACATAAACATGTACAATAGGTTGCTTAGGGCCAAGGCCTCCCTTGCAAAAGAGATCTGTCAACTCAATGGGATTTTCCTGGTTAAACAATGGTTTAAAAAAATAAATGTATTTCACTTGTTTACCAGAAGAGATTCACAAAAAATGTAACAAAAAGAAACATTATTTTCACATTCTATTTTCTTCACTAAACATAAAATTACGTTTAGCTTTCAACACAGAGTTTGGTGTAATACATACACTTAGATGAAATTGTCTTACTACATTTTTACTCTTGTGTGAGCTATTTGTGTCACATGAGGTTAGGACACAATAATACAGTCTTGGCATACTGTAAGTAGGTTAGGAAAAAAAAGTATCTTTCTTTTTAGTCAAAAATAAAAAGCTGTCGTGGCTGCAAAAAATGTATAAACTAAGGATCATCACAAGGAAGGAAGAGGAGACAAGGAAGCTCAGGGAACATTTACATAAGTAAAACACAATGCTCCACAGAGGAGCAAATGAAAGGTTGAAGGCTCTACAGACTGAAGGCTGATGAGAGAAGAGGCTGCAGCTGTGACGAACTTAACAAAGAACAAGTGTAAACAGATGTGTCAGGCTAGCTGAGAAGCGGAGACTAATGCCAGAGACACAAGGAGGCAACAAACTGAACACAGAGTAAATGCAGAAACTAAACACCGTAAAATAAACATGAAAGAAACCCCAAAACAGAAAACTGCTGAAAAACACTGAGCACTGATAAAAGAGAGTATTCTGAAAATGCTGTGTTTAAAAACAAACACACATTTGTGCAGCCACTGTAATATTTCATGTGTTCTTCCTTCTTGTTATAAGGAGTAGCTAGAATAATAATAATAATAAGACCAAGCATGAGGCCTTATTGCAAGTAAATCTCAAAGAATCCAAAACACATTATAACTCAATATTTCTAGAACAAATATGAAAAAAAGTTTTTTCTGACCTCACACCTGTGCTAATAAGTCAAGAAATAGCTAAGTAAGTTTGTCCTCTTGCTAAACATGGCTTGTGCTGCTGCTGCTTTATATTTATCTTTATTCTACTTAATCAGTAGCATACTTTGATGACAAATTCATTTCTTATGTATTTTGCATAACTCAGGGATGAATGTTAGTGTGAATCAGCTGTGAGCAGCTATTGAAGGCAGGCTTTTATTTTGCTTCCGATTGGAAAAACTTTTAGAGCACAGGTGTCAAATCCAGATCTTTGAGGGCCTCTATCCTGCATGTTTTCCTTATTTTCCTGATCCAGCACACCTGATTCAGTGAATGAATTACCTCTTCAAATTCTGTAAAAGCCCTGTAATCAGCCATTTATGCAAATCAGGTGTGTTGGAGAAGAGAAACCTCCAAAATATATGCTTGAGAGCAATGGGCCTCATGCAAAAACATTTTCAAATTCTTATCCTAAATTTCTCTTACTTTTGTTCGTATGAAGGGTTTGTACGAACATGCCACGTCAGATTCAACAAACGCTTCTACTGTATCTTCAGGAAAGGTGTGTAAATGAGCAGCATAAACATGATGAATCCCACCTGTTCGTATTCAAGTGCTCGTGCACAAGGAGAGGAGATTAGCATAATTACCACACCAAAAACACCAAATAAGGCTATGCTTCCTGCCCCACAGGCCAGGAGGTGTTTGTTTATGAAAATGACAGCGAAAAGTAAAATGAGGAACTTTACGAGTTTGGAGACTAAAGTCCTGCTTTCAGAGATCCAGAAAAGAAAATCTGTTATTTTTAGCAGCGTCAGCTGTGGAACTAAAGCCGAGGGATGAAATGACGACTGTTGTTAATGTCATGTATACGGTCAGAAATAAAAATCTAAATCATGTTAATTTCTCTCTGCTCCGGTTTTCCTTTGGTCAAATATTTTTAATTCAAGTGTAAACAACTGTGTTAAATAATTGTCATTTATTCAGAAGACGAGCTACACCCATGTGCCAGTCGCGCACTGTCCACCCCCGCACCCCAGCCGTCTCCAAAATATGTCTGGCACTTTGGAGAAAATAGCATGGCTGATGAGCTGAATAAATCTCAACAAAATAAAATTGGATTAAAAAAATAACAATCTATAAAGCTCATTATATACCAAAACAAATTAAACTTCAATTAATGCATCATTTAAGTTGGCTTGTATTTTGAAATCTTCATATTAATATTGTAGTGTTATAAAACAGCATTAATAGCCAATTCATTAAACAATTTATATCATTAGTTTACATTATTACATTTAAAATTATTAATAATTCAAACACAACAGCCTATTGTCAACATAATTATGGAGTGTGATTTATTTTCAACTCGAAATATCTTCAAACTAATGAAATATAAAGTTACTAGCGAAGAAAATCCGTGTGGATAACAGCAGACTGACTAAACGGAAAATATACGACAGGTCTGGACCACACGTGAATTTTGTTTGTATCTGAAAAAAATCTTAGAATACAAGAAAACTGGTGAATGCCAAAAGTTCTCCTAAATCACTCGTACGCACAACTTAAGAACAAATCTGTTCGTACGAACGGTTCTTTAGTCAATTTTCAAGGTAAAGTTTTGGGACATAGCAAGACACCAAGCACAGATCCTTAAGGGACCCCAGACTTCACAGCACATCACAAAGAGCTCATTTGTAAAGCTAACATTCTAACAAGTTTCATCCCTCATGGGGGAGTTACAATTTACCATAGCAGTTTGCTAAGTGCTCTCTGTAGAAACAGAAAAGCCCCAGTGCAGTCAAGCTCCAAACATGTTGCCCTTTTTATGTTACATTTTTTAATGACCTAACCAGGATTTGCTTTTTCCCCATTAATGCACCAGATACCATATCTTATGGACCAAAACATAAATGTCAGACCTAAATGTTAAATGTTAGGATGGACCAGGCAAAGGCTGGTCCACGTTAAGGACAGAACCCCCAAACACTAATTGGTGTGGTGTCTGCAGTTTAGTGCAGACAGGAATGTTCAGACTTTTATATTGAAAGTAATGAAACAGCCTCTTCACAGACACGTGGCTCAACAAAGGTGAGCAGCAGACTCATCTGTCCTATATCTCAAAAGTAAAAGACACACAAGGACCAAAATATTCATATTTTGGACAAAAAACATGAATGGTTTTAAAAGGGGAGTAAAGGAAAAACATTTACGAATAACAAGAAAAAGCAACTTTAAACAAAGATAGAGCTCTTAGATTTCATCATTACACTGAGTTATAAATTATGATGCAAATTATATTTTCCCTGATTTTCCTAAATAGTCAATGCAAATTATTATTTATATTGTTAGAACTGAAAATGATCATTTGTTAGATTTGCAGCAGTAGGTCATATTTACTGGAATCAAAAGCTTTTTCAATCAAAAACATCTCAACAGTTCAAGCTACATTTTAACACAGCTGAACTGGTGAGTCTTTGGAGAGTTTCTGTTTGAATTTATTTGCAGGGTGTCAGAATAGCCCCTCAGAGCTGCTGTTTAGATGTGAACTGTCACCTTCAGAGATGTTTGTTGTAAAGATCTAAAGGTTCTCAGAAAGGGTTGAGGTCAGGGGAGGATGGGGGCCACACCCTGAGTTTCTCTCATTTTTATGCCCATAGCAGCCAATGATGCAGAGGTATTTCTTGCAACATGAGTTGATTTTAGTCCACTGCAGCTGTTTCAGCTTGTGAGCATTGGTTAGATGTGGCTTAGTAGAAGGTTTATGCAAAACTGCAAGCCCCCTAGAGGATCGTACACCTTGATGTTCACGGGACTCCAGAGGCACCAGCAGCTTCAAATACAGTGTGTTTGCTGCTTTGTAATGGCATTTTAGCAGCTGTTCTCTTAATTCAATTTATTTGTCTGTTAGAAACTGTCCTTGTTTTGTCCTGTGTGTGCTCTGAATCAGCCACAAAAATCTGAACAGTGCGATGATCACACTTGTGTTTTAGTGAAATATCCAAGGGTATCATACCTTGTCCAAGACTTTCAACTATTTTACACATTTCTGAAGCAGAGATATCCTTTTTATTTCCAAGACTGTTCTCTGCTTAATAAAGTGGAGCGTCCTTCTTCTGTAAGTTTTTTCTTTAATTGGACTCAGGGGTGGACTAGCATATAGGCCACCCGGTGGGCCACTCAGTTAGTGGTCTTTTGGGCCGGTGATGGTTTAGTCCATAGAGGTGCTGTCACACTCTGCACTGTAGTCATGCAGCACGCTCTAGTTTTGAGGTGCCACAGTGCCTCAAATGCCTCATCTACCTCTCCTTTGCTCCTTTGGACCTGTACTAGGGCTAAAATCCCAGGGGGATCCCTCCAAGGCATTGTGACTCTCACAAATTATGTCGTCCTCTGATCAGTCTGACAGTGAATCCCAGACACAGGTTGACTATTTAACATGAAGTTGAACTCCTTCATGTGATGCTTTCCTTGGCATAGTATAAAGTTATCTTGCTTCCCACTGACTAGACTCTATGGAATGATTGTTTCAGATTAGTCTTGTAGAGAGATGGAGTAGAGTTCTGAATGAATGTGGGAATGGGTAAATGAGGTCACAGATTGTATTCAGTGTTTTAAGTAACCTGGTTGGATAGAAAGGTGCGAAATAAGTTCAGTCCATTTATCATGCTGTGTTCAATATGTAATTAATGCAACTTTTTGAGATTTAATCAACATAAAATTACAATTAAAATAAAGAATGAACCTTTCCAAAAATTGTTCATTTAAATGCAAGCTTTTACTTGCTCTCATTCAGGACTGTAAGGAGAAAGCAGTTAATTAGCGCCACTCAAAGTTAAAATGCTAATGCCCGTTTGTTTTTTCCTTCGGTGCCTTGTATTCCTTGAACTCTTTAATCTAATCTTTTTGCCTCCCAGCAGCTCTCCACTGGCTCTTGTCTTGTAATAACACCAGATCACCTGTAGCAAGAGCCTGTAATTGTTGGCCCACTTTCCATCTCAAACAGACAACCGCACAGAGCCATCCATCTATCGCTCATCTTTCTTCTACATAGGCACAGTTACCAAAAAAACTGCGACGTTTCCTGGAAAATGGATGTCTCCACCCCAGCAATAAAGGGATCAGAGCCATTAGTAAGATTAATGAGCCTAGTAATGATGTTAATCATTACCATGATTCAATTTTTAATACATCAAGTGTGTGCAGGCTCTTGCACTCCCACACACATAAATGTGTTATAAGCCAAAACACCTTCTTGGGTATTTTATTTAAAAAACAAAACAAAAACAAAATAAAAACAGACAGTATGTTTCTATTATGGCTGATATTGTGTTGTCAATCTGGAAAACTGTCAATCAATACCATTGAGTCACCCTCAAGTAGAATAGACATTTTATCCTAAAACTTGGGGGGCTCCACTGAATATCTTCTGCTGCTTATCCATAGTCGGGTCGCAGAGGAAGCAGGTCCAGGAGACAAACCCAGACAACATTCTCCCCAGCGACACTTCCCAGGTCATCCTCGGGGACACTGAATTCACTCAATGAAATTGATTTTAGTTTTTGTTTGTTTGGGTTTTTTTTTTGGACAGTGATGAAACATATTTGACGAAGAATAAAGGTCAATCTAATTGCAGTTCATAAAAATGGTTTGACATGAATGCCAGGTCAGATCTGTGTGTTATTTCCTTTTTTTCATCTATTTGTCTGCTGACCAGCTGCTCCTTGTCATTCCAAGTTCTAAACAAAAGCGTAGAAGAGACAATGCCATCTCTGTTAGTGCCCCTAAGTCGTGGAACGCTCTGCCTTTGTACATTCGACAGGTCCCTTCACTGTCTATTTTTAAAACACGTTTTACTCATTGGCCTTCATCCCAATTGAAACTTGATCTTACTTAACTTTTATTGTATTGGCGCTGATTTTATCGGTTTAACAATGTCGTTTTATTGTGTTTTTAATTAAGTTTTTAATCTATCATTGTGTGTCACTATTTTATGCTTTCCTTTATCTTACTTACTTCAGATGTTCAGCACTTTGTTTCAGCTGTGGCTGGTGTCGAAGCACATTATAAATAAATTTTGATGATGATGAAATTGTTTCCTGTGTATGTTACATGTGATTCAGGTCTGAGCCATGACAACACCTGGATTGGTCTGAATGATCGTACGGTGGAGGACGACTTTCAGTGGACAGACAAGACAGACCTGGTGAGGAGATTTACTGTGTCTTTGTTTTTTAGCAGATTTTTTTTTTCTTGGTGAATTTTATACTCTTTAGAAAAACTGTGTATGTTTAAAGTGGCTCTGTGCTTTAACTAGAACCAGGCCGGCCCTAACCAATTGTTCTAGGCAAGATTTTAGGTGCTGGTGCCTTGTGCAATTTTCTAAATCTCACTGCCAATTTACATCCATTTACTTACTCAAAAAAAAATTCTATTTTTCTACCAAAGTAAATACTTTTAACTTTGATATGATTTTTGATCTTTAGAAACCAGGTTGTCCAATTAAAATAGTTACAATGTAATTCATTTGAAACAGAAGTAAATCTCATACCTGCCAACATCTGCTGACAGCAATGAGGAACACCTGTTCATGTTAAAGAGCAGCTGTGGAGTGAAGAAGTGCTAGGGGGGTCCAGAAGTATACTCCCTCAGAAAATTTTGTAAAAGATCTACTCAAAACTATGCTTTTTCCAGCCATTTGAAGAGCATTTAACTATCAACCAATCAAAACTTTATTTATATTCAGTAGCACTTTACACGCCCCAAGGCAACCAAAGTGCTGCACAGTAAAGCAAAAATACAGTAAGATAAAATCATGTAAGCAATGACACATATAAAATAAAAAGAAAGAACAAAGAGACTGGCCTACTGCATGCGTTCTCAAGAATTAAAAGCCAAACCAAAAATATAAGTCTGTAAAACAGATTTAAATGAAGAGATCTGACAGACTTCACAGAAAGAGTTAGACTGTTCCAGAGTTCAGGAGCTACAACTGAAGAGGCTATAGTCACCTGTCAAGTCCTAGGAACCACCAAGAAAATTCTGTTTTAATATCTCGTAACTCAGAAAGATAAATGGGTGCCAATCTATTTAAACATCTAAAAACGAAGAGTAGAAATTTAAAAACAATCCTAAAAAAATAGGCAGCCAGTGAAGAGAATGCAATACAATACAATTTTACTGTAAAGGGAGTTGCAATAATCCAGTCCAGATAAACCCACTCAAAGGCATCATGGGGAAGAAAAGGCTTAACCTTGCTAATAAGCCTTAAATGATAAAAACTAGACCGGCCCACTGTGCAGACCAGTCTGTCAAATTTGAAGTTATTGTCTAAAATAGCCCCAAGGTTCCTAATAAAGTAACCAAGGAGTCCAAGGAGCCAACAACACTGTTGAATACTGTCAGTAGATCAGTTTTACTAAACCCAATGATTTCTGTTTTATTTTCAGTCAGTCAAATAAAAATTAGCTCCATCCATCTTTTAACATCATTTACAATTCCTCAGATTCTCGATACACTGAGGTCTACTAGATCTTAAAGGTAAATAAATCTGGATGTCATCCGCATAAAAATGAAATTACACACTATGTTTGTTTAAAATTGAACCCCAGCAGAAGTAAACAAAGAGAAAATAAAATGGGGCCCACTATGGAACCTTGTGGTACCTCACATTTAAGAGGGGCCTCTATGGAAGAAAACTCTCCAATTTGGACAGAAAAACTCATATCAAACAAGCTAGATTCAAACAATTTATGAGCCATGCCTTTCACACCATCAAACCTTTCCAAATGTGATAACAAAATTTCACTATCCACTGTGTCAAAGGCATCAGTCAAATCAAAAAGAATTAAAACAGCAGAGCACCAGAATCAACAGTTAAAAGCTAATTATTACACACCCTGAGAAGAGCTGTTTCAGTACTATGATGTGACCTAAGATCAGATTGAAACATCTCATAAATTTTCAGCTCTAAATAGTTCTGTAGCTGAAGATAAACCACCTTCTCTAAAATCATTGAGCCAGGTGTCTGTAGCTAGCTTACAGTGTTTAGATTTAAAAGGAGTAATAACAGCTAAGATGTTTGTACAAACAGACCTAAAGCCCTCCAGGATAAACTATTCCATATTGGTGGACCTCCAAAGAAAGGAGCTCAAAGTCAATGAAAGCAGCCTTAAAATTTGACGCTGTCTGTGGGTGATTTACTAAATTGTTGGGATTAATAAAACAATATAAAATCAGTCATTTATATAGGCAGAACACTGAATACCAGACTTTAACCAAAACTTTATCTGAGATCATGACTGAAACTTTCATTATCCTTATTTTGTTTTTTATTTACACACTGAGCACCAGTAGTTAGTCTTGACTCCATCATATGATGCTTTCATCATGAAATATCCTCTTCACAAACACCTCATGTAGGAACAAAGCAGGTGAGAAACCCTCAGAAAAAGTTATCTTCATATATCTGAGTAACCAGTGATTATTTTACAGATTAAATCTAATATACTCTGATAAAAAGTTGTAAAAAGAATGCTTTTGTCTCCCATTTGTGATGCCCCCTAGATGGAGGGCACCCTTAGCATTTGACTATATTGCGTATGCCATAGGCCTGCCCTGACTAGAAACATCAAAAAACTGTTTTGTTTTTTTAAGTATTATTTTAATTCTGATCAACAAATATGTTATCTTTTATGCACTTTCTAGAAAAGTCCCTTTCTTAGGGAAAATTTTTTGTGTTTGTGCTTTTAGCAATATGAAAATTGGCGGGAAAACCAGCCAGATAACTTCTTTGCTGGAGGTGAGGACTGTGTGGTGATGATCGCTCGTGAGAACAACAAATGGAACGATGTACCCTGCAACTACAACCTGCCCTATGTCTGCAAGAAAGGAACAGGTGAGAAGAGAGAAGAGTGTTAAAAATATAAACGCTATTGAAAACACTCTCACAGAAACTAAAGGAAAGTGCACACTGCGATGTGAAAGAGCCCCCAAAATAGAGCTATGAGAGATTTAAAATAGCGAGACTGAATATTTGGAGCAAAAGAAAGAGGTTCTGGTTGGAAACTGCTTTTAAAGAAAAAAATCAGAGGGAACTCGAGTAATGTTTGATAATACAGTATTTATTCAAGTAGCTACAATATGAAAAATTAATTCCATAAAATCATCCACAAAGTTGGGTGTAGTACTATACTAGGATCAATATTTTTTCTCATGTATTTTAAGTTAAATATTAGCCTCATTCACAATATGTCTGAGTCCGGAAATGAGACCGCATCACAAAAAGCGGTTGAAGCGATCTTACCTTTGACACTCCTTCGTGTCCTCGAGCGAGGTAGTAACAAACCCAGGCAGGCAACATGATGTGGAGAAAAAAGATAAAAAGCAGTCCTGCAGCTTAGTAATGATAAAGAACTAATGGCATTAATATGCGACCGGGCCGCACCTGGAACAACAACAAACACATGTTCGATTGTAATGGCTGCCAACTAAAGTTTCCCCACCAGAGGGGGTGCTCGCGAGTAGGCATTACCGAATTACAGTATCTGTTTTTCCACCAGAAGATGGCACAAATCTCATGTGAAGTCTCTGAGTTTTGTATTGGCACCCCGTGGTGGACTATGTGTAAAATGCCAGAATTTATCTGATGCTGCTACAAAGCTCAAAATCATAGTTTGCTGATATATATTTGTTGTCAAAATATGTTGCTAAAATTAAATTAACAGTCAAATTATCATTTTACTGATATATATAAAGACTGCAAAGGCTGAAAAACCTTGAAGTCTGTATGAAATTAGAAGAAGATTGAGGATTTAATTTTTTATGCTTTTTAAGCTCAAAATATGTCGGGTCGTATTATGCATGAGATTGTATTATACATGAATAAATACGGTATATTAGTTTGATAGTATTTTTGTGGCAGCTTTTCGATTTCTAATACTAATTTATTATTAAAAATTATGGTCACCCACCACACTAACAATATATCTTGTGCTAAAGTTCAGTAAATGAGCAAAATGAAACTGTATTTCTGTCACGACATCTAGTTATTGAGGTTCCTTATTGCAACCAACTGAAAATTTTTTTCCCCCAGCCCACCAAACATGAGTCTCTATGGTACGAAGCCCGCGAGGGGACATGGGGGAATTTTTTTGTTTTGCGTTCCCACGCAATACTTTTTGCGTTCCCTCGCGAAAGTCGTTTATCACTGTTGTGCCTGCTTGTTTATTAACACATTCACATGCTCACCGTTAGCAAGTTAGCCTGCGACTTTAATTCAGCTTCAGAATGAATATATCACACAGACATGCATGGAAGTATGTAATATGCTGATATTTTAACATAGTGCAGCCACGCAACATCGATGTCAGTTTCACGAACTTATGGCGACACATCCTGTTTTAGTAACCGGATATTTCAAAATAAAAGTCTGATATAATTCAGTTCATACAAAACAAACTTTTGCGAGGTAACGCAAAAAGTATTGCGAGGTAACGCAATAGTATTGCGTGGGAATGCAAAAGAAAAAAAATTCTCCCATGTCTCCTCGCGGGCTCCGTACTATGGTGGCCGTCAGGTGTCATAAATCTTTGATTCTCCCAAACGTGATGTCTAACAGCAACTTTAGAAATACTGATATTGCAAGTGGTAAGATTAATTATATAAGAAATTTAAGAAAATATGTGTAAAATTATCATAACTACAATAACAGACACCAGTTTGTCACACAAGTTTTTTTTGATTTTGCTAGCCTTTTGTTCATCCTTTCTGAGCTACAGTAGAAACATGGCAGTGCAAAATGGCAGCATCAACCGGTGTCGACCCGCACCCACGTAGATATGAGCAGCTTATTCTAAGGTAGAAATAATCCAACGACTCCTTAGCTTTTAATGATTAGATGTGTTTTTAATCATTTTATTAGAGATTATCTTAAATTCTGCTAAAAGATACGTGTAAATGTTACACGCTGTTCCTTTTAAAGGGGTAGAGTGAGTACGTCAGTCATTTCAATGCCCTCAGTTTTTCATATGGTCGTTGCATTTGGCCACTTCAGTACCATCCCTTGGGGACCACCTTCATCTCGGGGCCCTGGGCAAATGTTTATCATATTGTTACATATCTGATTGCAGACTGAAATCAGAATACAGGAGAAATAGAATCTTGTATGGGACACTTCAATTTGGCTAAAAGTACAGGACATCCCAGCTAATATGGAACAATTAGTAACACTAACTCAAGATGACTACTCAGCTGCCAGGCTAAATAAAATAGGTACCTTAACCGTTGCTGCACAAAGTGCTGTCACAGAAACAGTTTGATGAGAGAAACAAAAAGTCAACCTTACGTTGAGCTCAGTCCTCCTTGTTTGGATTTTTCTGTCACACAGGCGTTGCAATAGAGTTAATTTGTTGCTAGCACCCCAGAAGCATCCACGTTAGCATTAGCCACTGGTCTGGTACTATTAAAACTAAACTATTGAGTTGTTCACTCTAACAGATACCTCAGTTTATACATCTGAAAGAGTTCTATCCACACACTTTCACCGAACAACAGCAGAAGTCACTTATCCATCTGAGTTTCACTCTTCATTCTAACATGATTCTTCCTCCATAATCATTGGTCCTCCATTTCTTCTGCTCCTGATCCACCCACTACCTGCTCGTTTACCCACAGTCGTGGGTTCCTAACAGAAACGTAACCAAACATTAAATTTCACTTTCTTTTACAGATGTATAGAAAATAAAACATTTCCACAGTATTTTCAGCATTTGCTACATAATTAAAAAGAACAAAAAAAAACTTTACATATTATGCAATTAGTAAACTTTATCACATGAAATCCAAAACCTACTGCATCATGTGCTAAATAAAGTTTTTAATATTTTAACTCTTTATTCCTATTTATCCTACAGATGAACCTACTCTTTTTAAACTGTTTATTTATCACTATTTAAGAAACAAATGTATTCTAAAGCCTTATCGTCAAAGAGCTACAAACAGACAACACACATACAGTATTTTAAGGTGAATTTAAACCCCCCCTGCTGTTGAATTCACATTATGCACACAAGAGGAAGAAGAGATTAAAACCTGGCCTCTTCTAATTTCCACATTCAGCTCTGAAGAGCTGAACATGTCTCTTCTGTTTCATCCTCAGCTTGCATGGACTTGAGGTAGTTTTCCACGTGCTGCACTAGCATTGGCAAATGTTCTGCATGAGTGAGGTTCTGCATGGCTTAGATGTGTTTCTGCTCCATCACGCCTGATCTAAATCATTTAATTATGCTCTCAATGTGTTGTCAAGTTCTGAAGAAGCCTGTTAATGACCAGCAGGGACCCTCTAAAACATGCAGAACAGTGGGCCCTTAGGGGCTGGGGAGCACATCTTGAAGCAACTAGTCTGCAGAAGATGAGGAGAAAGCAAAATATTTTGGTTTGGTTGGCTCCCAAATGTTGCTGCAGACACTGCTGTTATCTCTGTATTCCCTGTTGCAGCTGCCCCCCCCTTGCTGCATCTCAGTTCAGGCCTCTGCTTGCTCCTCTGAGGGCCTATTAGAGCTTATTTTTTGCCACCTGCTTGCATACAGGTCAGGATTATGACTGATGGAAAGAATACAGGCATATTAATGGCTAGGTGGAATTTAACAAACTAGTTTATAAAAATATTGGGGCACAAGAAGACACTGGTGACTGCTTTATAAAACCTTACCACAGAGCTTCAAATAAATTAAAGGCTACATTTATTAAAATGGGTCATCACAGTCAAGAGTAAAACTTTAGAACTTTTTAACAAACCAAGCAGTTTAACAGGAGAATCATTTTTTTCTCATTTTTCAAAGTAAATAAACATTCTTGTTTATAAACCCTAATAAAATTCAATTCAGTTTATTTATATAGCTCCAAATGACAACAATTGTTGTCTCAGGGCACTGTACGCAAAAAAAACCCAATAAATCTAAAGAAGCCAGCAGATTGTGTTGAATTTTTACTTCGTCACAGTCCCCCATCCTGAGCAGCACATTGGTGTCAGTGGAGAGGAAAAACTCCCTTTTTACAGGAAGAAACCTCCAGCAGAACCAGGCTCAGGACAGGCGGCCATCTGCCTCAACCGGCTGGGTTTGAGGGACAGGAAAGAGACACAAACAAACACAGGACTGGTTCAGGTGTATTTTCCTCTGGAAGAGAGACAAAGAAAACACGTTATTAACAAAAGTAATTACAACAAACATGCAGAGGAGAGAGACTAAAGACAGCAGCAGAGTGAGGAAATGTGCTCCAGCAGTCTAAGCCTATAGCAGCAGAACCAGTGGTGGAGAAAGTACTCAAACACTGTACTTAAGTAAAAGTACAAATAAACAGTCAAAAATGTACTTTAGTAAAAGTAAAAGTACCACATTAACAATTTTTCTTAAGTAAAACTAAGTAAGTACTTGCTTTTAAAAATACTTAAGTATTAAAAGTAAAAGTACTTGCTTAATGTATTCCCTAATGGTCTACAATATAAATGTGTCCCTACTGTATGTATATGAAGTAAATGTCGTTAAGCAAAATCAAAAGAGGGCAGATTATACCTTTGAAAGCTTTTATTTAAAACCAAAACCAATGTCAATGTTGCATTTTAACTGAGATAAACACATTCAAGTGAAAGTTGTCTGCCTGAGAAAGGTGGCATTAAACATACCTAAACGAAAAAAAAAAAGGGGCACTGATCATTTCCACTGACATTTCAACTCCAGTTTGTCATCAACTTCACAGCTAAAAAAAAATACTGTATAGTTAACCTCTTAATGGGTCGATCGGGAACAATATTTTAATTTCCTGGCACCATTTTCAAAAACTGAACACAAATGTAAAACTATTTGGAGACATCTCTTGTCTCCTGTCCTAACATT
>JARVJO010000227.1:22337399-22354789 GCA_031762555.1 Cynodonichthys magdalenae
GAGTATTTCAGAAACTGCTGATCTACTGGGATTTTCACCCACAACCATCTCTAGGGTTTACAGAGAATGGTCCGAAATAGAGAAAATATCCAGTGAGCGGCAGTTCTGTGGTCGCAAATGCCTTGTTGATGCCAGAGGTCAGAGGAGAATGGCCAGACTGGTTGAAGTTGATAGAACGGCAGCAGTAACTCAAATAACCACTCATTACAACTGAGGTCTGCAGAAGAGCACCTCTGAACACACAACATGTCAAACCTTGAGGCAGATGGGCTACAGCAGCAGAAAACCACACCGGGTGTCACTCCTGTCAACTAAGAACAGGAAACTAACTGACTTATAGTCCAGAAAATACAGTATTATTTGTATGCTGGGATGAAGAAGCTGAAAGTTTTAGAACAAATATCCCAGTTGAAGAAATGCTTTTCAGTTCTAGCTACACTCAGATGCCCACCTTTCTTTAATGTGCTTTTATAGAGTTTAAAAGTCAGCAGCAGAAAAATGACTTCCAGGTTGTGGGAGAAGATATGAGAAAATATAAATTAGCTTTGTGAAAAGGAATCTGTCTGACCCACTAAGCTATGCTGTTCACCTTTAAAAATAATCTGTTTTGACAAAATAGATCAGTTCAAAATGAGTTGACCCTTCTGTCTAGATAAAACCAAGAACTGCTGCGTTTGGCTTAAAGACAGAAAACAGGAGACAACAGAAAACTTTTCTTTCTATTTGAACATGTTCATCTTAAAGTGTTGTTCTTCTGTCTGCTCTCTACACCAGGGGTCACCACAGTTAACAAACTCGCACAAAAAATTTGGAGATTGCTCTTCCTGATCCAACCTGGGCTGGGGATTACATTACGAGAGCACTGACCACCCAGCTACTGCATTCATTAACCTCTTTGAATGTTACAGCATACAACACAGTTAAAGATAAGTTTTGAAATTAATATGGAGTTGCATCAGCTAGATGTCAAACTCTGGTCCTTGAGGGCCGCTATCCAGCATGGTTTCTTGCTTCTCTGCTCAAACACACCTGATTTGCATGAATGGGTGATTAACAGGTTTGATGAGGTAATTGAAACACTGATTCAGGTGTGTTAGAATTAGAGAAACAAAGAAAAACTTGCAGGATAACGGCCCTCGAGGACTTGAGTTTGACACCTCAGAGCTTTGGCATCCGGCGTAAAATATTACCATCTTCATATATTACCAACAGTTTTTGCTCTTCATTTTTACCAAAAATTTGGTAAACGAGGTAGTGTCTGCCTCCACCTTCATTTTATCTGCTGTAGGCCCTTGAGCAATGCCTTTAACCACCCCCTCCTACCACCACCAGCAGCAGCAGCTGATCCCCACGGCCACCTTAGACGGCAGCCCTCTGCTGCTCACATGCAGTGGTAGCTTGGTGGTTTGTGGTTTAAAAAAAAATAAAAAAATTTAAACCTTCATGCAAGTTCGCTTTCTGTGGCAAACCCTGATAAGGGAGCAGCTGAAAGAGAAAATAAAAGGTTGCAGAAGAACTCTTTGAGTAGCTTTGTTGTCTTGTGTTTTATCAAGGAGCAGAGTTCAAAGTTGCACAGGTCCCTGCACATGAAGCTGAAAAATTATCTAGTGATAATTAAAGTTTTGGTATAATAGTTATTTCAACTCACTAAAGCAGCACAGCATACATGATGATGTAATAAGCCAGCTGCAACATCGCAGTTTTTCCTAAATCTTACTATCAGAAGTACACACAAATACACTTAAATTAGAATTGAGTCTACATTTAAAGGGAACCACAACTATTTGTAACATCGGACATTATTAAATAAATATTTATTTAAACTGTAAAACAAAGACTGTAAATATACTGTAGGATGTTTTTATTTTTAGTACATTTTTAAAAATATATTGTCTCACGGACTGTGCTTAATATTAACGCCACAAAGCATACCGGGTAAATAATGACATTTACAAGGTAGAATGGAAGCTCTATCCACCCTAAAGGCCAATCTTGATCAATATCTGACATTCAGACATTTTAAATAAAACTTGTTCAGCTTTAGTCTTTTAGCTTTTGTGTTAGCACACACACACACACACACGCACACACACACACATAAAAGGACAGATAATACTTTATGTGCTTCACTGCACACATTAACATTTACATGCTTGTATTTAAGCAGGTGAAGTCAAAGCCTGAGCGGTAACTTTAGTGTAAAGCACTTTCTCCAGAATTTACAGTATTTATTGACTTTTCTAAGAGTTTTTTATTCCCGCTGGTATCCATCAATATCTTTTAGTCTTTGAGCTGAAAAGACTTTATGACTTTGAGTCTCCTACAAATAGTTGCTCTATTAGATCCTCCTGAGTTTGGTGAGATTTTCTTTTAACCTTTATTTAGCACTGACTAGTCTTGTTCCCTTTGTGATGAAATAATTCACAGTCATTTCCACAAAAAATGGAAACGAAAAATGGAAATCTACCTTTTAGCTTTTTGTAAGTGTTGGTGTCCTCTCCATTAAAAAAAATGCTTATTTTCACCTACAAAATAGTTTTCACTCTAAATGTGGTTTTATACCTTCTATCGGAATTGGTGGCAATGCTTATTACGGATCAGGACAACAAAATGGGTTTGGGAGCACTTGTAAAAGTGTGTGTGTGATTCAGTGGTTGATCTTGTTTCTGTGTAAGAGGCCATCAAGGGGCCACAATATTGATAGAGGGGCCATTTGTTCAACATCTTTGCACACAAATCTCCAGATTTGGTGAGGTGTTTAAACACATGTAATTCAAAAACGTGCATTTTTATTACGCATAGATAAAATACTTAGCGTGTGAGGAAATCCACAGTTGAAAAACATTTTTCTTCAGGATTGTTCAAACCCTCTTAAGAAGAGAAGAAGACTTCTTTAAGTTTGATTTATGAACTGTGTCTCAACTGTAACCACAGCCTACATAGGCCACACACTTCACGTTCTAGCCTTCAGATGATGTATGTTTGTGTGACCACACACTACCCTGTTGCCATAGTGATACATTTTCACGTCTTCAGACTTAAAATGTGACATGTATTCACATGTCTTTTCACTGGAGGAATGAATTCCCTACTAGAAATGTTACACGTTAAAAATTAAAAAACAATAGTTTTTGTGCAGCTCCATTATCAGTACTTGTAATTACATTTTATTTAACATCTCATTGCAGCAAAAATGTAATCAACTAAATTGCTAACAATACATTTCAAAACAAATTCTTCAGTCTACGGTGAAGATTTTTCAAACTACTCAGACTTGGTAAAAAACATAATAGAAACTCTGCTGTCTTTGTCTTGCTGTTTAGTTTGTTGACAGAACAATGAATTCTGGGATATCCTCAGCCAGGAAGGATACTCAGGTTTTGTAAACCGTGATCGTCTCTGAGAAGGAGCTGAAGAATTGGGAATCAAAATAAAACTTTTTTTTTACTGCAAACATCGTATCCTTAATTTTTACAAGGAGAGGGATTGACCAGCTTATCAGCATACACTTCAAAATCCTGCCTCTCTGATGGTATGTAGGTGCATTAGTACCTATAGCATGGGCAGCTTACACTTCAGGAAAGCCATTATCACCGTGTATACAGGTTTTAGAACAACATGAGCTCCTATACACATGCCTTTTTAAGGAAAGGTCTTGCATATTTCAGCAAAACAATGTTAACCCACATACTGCATCCATTACCACATCATTTGTAGTAAAATAACCCAGGTTCTGAACTGGTCTGCCTGTAGTCTAGACCTGTCTCCAACTGCAAACATTTGATGCATCATAACACAAAAAAAATCTCTCAAAAAAGACTGAAAACTGTTGAGCTGCTAGATCAGAAAAAATGAAACAAAATTCCCCTAAAAAATCTCCAGCAGCTGGTCTTTTCTGTTTTTTTAGACTTTTACAGACTGCTGTTACAAACATTGCCATGTTTCAGTGTGATATGGTCCTGTCATTTTTTCTGCCATCCTGAAGTGATACGATGTCTTGATTTCTAAAGCATAGATAAAAGTGGCAGCACTGTTAGATGTTCACATTGAAAAAAAAACTTCATTAAATGATTTGTCAAATTTTAGATTTCTACCAAGAAAGCTAAATCCTGCAGTCAAGTCTGTTCTGCAAATGCATTTTTTTTCAAATAGATGTTAGGATTAAATCGTGTTCAAAGTTGACAACTATTTTATAAAAGAAAAACCTAAAGAAGGTATTGTGGTTAAAATTTATACCTTAACCAACCATATTCTGTGTCTGCATTGACATATAAACAGTACGAACATGTAGAGCGTCAGCTGCGGGATGGCCAGTTAGGAATTCAGAGCACATTCACTAATTCTGGAGGAGAGTGTTGAAGTGCCTCCCTGTGGCTTTTCCATCCTGTCAGTCTCTGAATTGAGTGTCAGTCTTCTCTCCTGCAGCTTCTGTAAACATTTTTTTTATCCTTCCTCCACTCTTTACATGTCAGAAGTTTGACTCTGGCAGGCGCCCACTCACTCTCAGACACATTTTGCTGTCCTGCAGTCATTAAAGCCACATATCATTTTTCTTTCAGTTAGGTTTAGTTGAAAAAAGGTTTTAGCCAAGACCTGTGTGTGTGTGTGTACATGTCTTTGTATTGGTGTGTGGTAATATTTTTTACATATACCAACTATGTTTAAGAAGACATTTGCCTGGTCCACACAATGGAAAATCCCCATTTGTGGGTCAGGGGTTAGGTTTAGAGCTAAGGTATGAATGAAATTAGGTTAGGTTTAGGTATACCTGCAAGGTTAGGTTTAGGTAAGGGGTCAGGGTAAGGCTGTAGAAATTATTGTAAGTCAATGCAAAATCTGCACAAGCATAGAGAGACGAGTGTGTGTGTGTGACTGTTTTAGTGAAGTTTGGTCAAAGGGATGTTTTAAATGAACAATTATAAAACTTCCCTGTTGTAAATAAGTTTTGGAATATCCTCAGTTTAGAGATTTTTTTTTCTGACCAAATTAGGGAGCTAACTCTAGTCATCCAGTCATTTGTGTGAACAACACTTTTACAATGGAACTCCACATGTTGAGAACATTAACATATGCAAGAAATTTGCTTTGGGGTCCTGGTGCTGTGCAAACATTTTTAATTTAATTTTATTTCCTTTATTTATACAGATTAGTCTCACTGAAACAGAATTGTCTCATTGCCCTTATTTTATTTTTTTTATTTTTTATTAACACCCGAGGTGTTGCCCTAAGCGGCCCTCATACCCCAATATTAAAAGGTCTGCTTTTCTCAACCCCCCCTGTCAAAATCCTGGCTACGCCCATGTGGAGGATAACATTACTCCCTCTGCTCACCACGATCTGTCACCTTGAACAAGCAACAAAACCTACCTTGTTTTTCTCCACACTTTAACTCCTAGCCATTAAACATTAAGGTTTTCTTGCATTCCCTGTTCAATTTCAGTCCAGAAAAACTCTGATCACAAAAGCTACAAACATTCACTGTTTAAATCCCACAGCACCGTAGAACAGCTTCTCTACTGTTCCAAGGGATGATGTAGCACATAAATGTTCAGTGTCAGAAGCTCTGATAAATTGAACAGTGAGCTTCTCCAACATACTCTGCTACCTGTCATTAATACTGTTGATTTACAATGCAAGAGCAGGAAGGAAAAAACTAACTGCAGCTGTCTGTAGTCTGCATATGTGGTTTTGCACAAATTGCTGCTTCTCCTTTAACCAATGTTAGATGTTTTTCAAAAAAGTCTTAAACTCAGACTTGGATTCAAAAAGTTTCAGAGTCAGAAAAAAACTGTTGTGTACACAAATGGCTGAAACGCAACACAAATGTTATGGATCAAATTAAGAACAGGTAAGATGTTATTTGTTCATAATCTTTCTAGAGAACCTCACTTAAAAAATGACCTATTGAAGGGAAATCCAACACAATTTATAAAAAGAGAAGGTACAGAAGACTATAAATTATATCTTGTTTCTCTGTTTCTACAGTGCTCTGTGGACCCCCTCCCACCGTGAATAACGCTTTTCTGATTGGTCTAAAGCGTTCCCACTACGATATCCACTCAGTAGTGCGCTACCAGTGCGCCGACGGCTTCCTGCAGCGCCACGTCCCCACTGCTAAGTGTCGCGCTAATGGCAAGTGGGACAGGCCTAAAATTATCTGCATAAAATGTAAGTATAACATGACAAACTGTTTACACTTTTTACACTTGGTGCTCTGTAGATCAGTGCCCACAGAGCAATATGGTGAATCTACTGACAAATGCAGGTGTTGACCTGTACCATAGCTACTACAAATAAATAAAAAACTAAGAACAAGTCACTAATAAACATCCCAAATTCTATTTTAAAGAAAAAAAATTGTTGAATAAACACACAGTATGTAAAGCAGTGCATGGAAAGCTAAGTTAAATTAAGAACCTTTTTTTTTAAGTACCAGTAACGTTTGAGGGTGAATAATCTTTAGAAGTGCACCGCCCTACCTGCCCTTATGAACCAGACATCTCTGTTCATATGACACACAAAGATTAAATTCAGATGAATACTAAACTATCCAACACTTGTATTCCACTGTAACTCTAAAACAGTTTAGAAAGTGGCAGCAAAGATGAAATACTGAAATAATGTTGCCTCTGTTCAAACTGATAAAGATGTCATTACTTATTACCTCTTTACTCTGTGGTCTGAATTGTTTTTTGTAGCCTGGAGTTATGGACATGTTATCGTTCGTTGCAGACTACACACCAGACCAATATAATTTGGCAGTGCGGCCCAGGAACAACCTCTCACAGAGGATGTGAGTGGGTGGTTAGCTCAGTGCGCCATTGCTAAAAGATTCTAGGCTGCTCAGAAAGATAAAGCAGATTCTCTTTGTGCGTTAGAAACAGCTGAACCATCACTTTTGTCTGAAAATTTCTGACGCTCATCAGGAATAGAGGTCTTTTTTTTTTTCATCACGTCTCAATCTTTATTTTTTATTTTATTACATCTCTGAATTGAGTGCATTGTGCATTCTTTTTTCTTTTATTGTCACCAGCTCGGCGAGCCCATCGCTACAGACGCCACCACCACAAGGGGAGGAAGGAGCGCCGGAAGCACAAGAGACACGGGCACAGAGAGGGCGGCCACCACGGAGAAGAGCTGAGCCAGGGTTACAACCACGCCCGCTTCTGAACCAAATAAGAAAGGACATCCAGTTTTATTTTCTTCTGTACTGCAAGCTGCAGTTTGCCTGTCTCCTCATTTCTTCAACTCTCACAACTCTCCTTCCAAACCTACCCTCACTCTGCTCCCTTTAGCCCCGCCCCCGGCTCTCAGAGGCAACATTAGTCCACTCTGAGGCTTGGCGATTTGCTGCCACGTGTTGCCAGACTATAACAAACCCTTTGAGGTTTATCTTTTTGTCCTAATTATGCTGTCTTACATCTACTCTTTTACTTGATTACCCTTCCTTTTTTGAGTACTAGCCTTTATGTTGACCTGTTTCTGAAAAAGAACAAAGTTTTAAACTTTGAGTTTAAACCTGAGCATACTTTTGTAAGTGGTTCACACGAACTGTAAATATGGATGACATCATTGAAAATGCCATATCAAAGTCAGACGAGTCAACGATGACGAGTTGTGGTTTTGACTTGAGCCTTTTGTCTATTGAACAGTTATTTTTTACAAATACTTTGTGTTTATTTGCTAACTTTACTGTGTTTGGTTTGCCCTTTTGTATGACATTGTACAAGACTTGTTATTTCGGGGTTGATTGATTTTTTTGACCAGAGGCAGATGTAATTGTATTATTTGGTTGTTAGCGTTGTATTTTTCCGTCAGTGTGAGTTAGTTATTTTAGATCAGATGATGAAACCCCAGAAAAAAATGGAATGTGCCTCCCATCTTTACCCGGTTTTATCACACCTGGCATCAAGTGTTGAACCACCTCACACAGTTCCTGCCGTGTCAAACACTCACACCTATCGCTGCTAAGGGTTTAATCTGCACGTTTGATGTCAGCTTGTCTCAACTCAGATCAGCAGTTACATCAGTTGTCTTTTTTTATCGTTTGTTGTTGAATGAATGTGTACCGGGAGTTATTTAAGGTCATGTGGAAGAGTGACGTGAGGTTCTCCTATATTTTTTAGTTGAACAACTTTTTTAGCACAATGTTGTAAACAGACACAAAAACCAACATTTTTGAACATATTTGTTCAACTGTAAAAAAGTGACTTCTGACATTAGAATAAATGTCAATTCCAGTAACCACAAGAGTTTTCTTGCATGATGCGATTGATGTAAACTGGATCATGGTAACATGTTGTGATTTTAGAAAGTGGTTTATCAAGAGCACCAAATGTTGTTTTATTGACTTGATATACCATGTTTTAAAACAAATCACTACCAAGATGTATAGGCATTGAAAAAGTAAATTCCAGCATTGTTTCATTTCAAATACTTTAGGACAAGTGTATAAAAACTTAACAGTACACATCTGAACAGGTAATGCTTTAGTACAGAAGGTTAATGCTGACTTTTTTATCTGAATAAATTAGAAGACTTTTGAAACAATGTCTATTAGACAGATGAAATTGTGATGTTTTAGTCAAAGTCCAAACCTCACTTTAATTGAAATTCTGTGGGGTGTAGGGTTGGATGGCATTGGTCTTTTTCATACTCCTGGGGCAAGGCGGAGCATGGCGGGGAATAGTAGGTGATAGAATAATAGTTGAGTAATTAATAATTAACAGAGAAAAAGTTGATTGTGAGCATTTACTTGTTTGTAAACCTATTCAGTTTGCCAATGCCTTCTATCAGTGTGGCGACGCCTAAGGACGGCCTCAAGATACAGCCTCAAGATACAGCCTTTGTTCTCAAAACACACTGGAAAGCAAAGACATTATTTACATAGACACTAGGGGTGTAACGATACATCGATCTATATCGATACAACGATTTGAATGGGTAATGATTCAGTTATATCGAGGCAAAATGCAAATATGGATCTATATCATCATCATATTCTCGATGTGAATCAATATCATATGCCCATCTATCAGAGGCATTGTGTCAGATGGGCATATGATATCGCATTATATCGATCACAGTGAATTGAACTGAAACGAAATCATATCGTGACAGACTTTGTGATATCAAGAAATATTGAATCGTCATCCAAACATATCGATGTAATATCGTATCATGATAAAACTGGTGATTTACACCTCTAAAAGACACCTCATCTATGTCATGGCTGGAGCCATATTAGTCACTGGCTAGAGCTCATTCAACATGCAATAAGGCATCTATGTAGATAATTTATGTGCTATGGTCTTAGCAAAAGCAATGATTGCACCGAGCATGGACT
This sequence comes from Cynodonichthys magdalenae, assembly GCA_031762555.1. Taxonomy (NCBI): domain Eukaryota; kingdom Metazoa; phylum Chordata; class Actinopteri; order Cyprinodontiformes; family Rivulidae; genus Cynodonichthys; species Cynodonichthys magdalenae. Next base: position 22,346,746 of record JARVJO010000227.1, read on the forward strand.
GCAATTTGTTGAAGCCAGAGGAAGACAAAAAATATAATAATTTGTACTGGCTTGGGTAAAGGAGGTGGATAGCAATTATACAGCTTTAGCAGCTGTTGTGTTGTTGTCGTCACAGTTTCCTCCCGTTATGTTCGTAACTTTTAATTTCCCTACGTAAATTTCGTAAAGTACAGGACATTTGGCGCATCACCTCACATGATGCCATCATGATTTTTAAATACTGTCATCGTTACACTGTTACAACCTTACAAACCTCAATGAACGAATAAAGTAATGTAAAAAAAGAAGAGTGGGTCAGAATTCCACCACAGCCTTTTAAAACACTGATACAGTCACAGAAAATACTTATTAAGAATGTTCATCAAGCTGTTGGATGATAGAGTGGACTTGTAAACAGTTTTTTGTTTGTTTGTTTTCATTTTGGCTATATTTGTGTTAATTTATTTTTAAGTTACTTAGATTTGAATCATTATAAAACCGGGTAAAGATCATATCATGTTTGTTATGTCCTGAAATGTAAAATCCTAAAATCAAAAGATAGTGGACTTTTTTTTTTCCAGTGACCATATATACATCCTAACCTTACAGTCTCTTGTCAAGCTTTAGATTGGTCATAAATAAAGCTACCTTAGTGTTTTGTATTTATTTATGAACAAAGACTTAAAAACAGACATTTCATCTAATCATCTAAAACAGAAGGTATCATAGAAAAATCACTCAACACTACAGTTGCTTCTTCTTAAATCTTGAGGTATTTTTTTAGACTTGAACCTGATTTGTTCATATTTTAGAAAGAGCAGCAGACAGGTTGTCATGACAACACTGACATAAACTTTAGATTTGACAGTTTACAGGCATAAAAAGACAGACTTGGAGCAATATAAAGATTTGCTGAAGTTTTGGTTCTTGATTTAGCAGACACAAACCCTCACACCTTAGTTCTGTTTAACTCATCTCTTACTGCAGAAAACCTGCACAGCTTCTCACATATCTGATTTTAAAAAAAAGTCTATCCCATGCACATTAATTCTTTGCCTTTGTTGATCTCATCTCACCTTGGCAGTGACAACACTGGTACATCCACAGCTTTGTATCAGTTTAATTAATCTGCTGCATGCTTAATTAACAGGTTGCATTATCTGGCCTACCACAGGGCTGTGTTGACAGGAGAAGGGTAATGCTGATGGACAGCCAGAGGAGTATTTGGAGTGACTGTCACAGCTGTCATACCCTTGTTGCTCTGCACAAAAGGCTGACATGGGCCACATTTTTTCTCCATTCTTTTCTTTAAAATGGGTTGACCATAAGTGGATGAATAAAAGGGCAGACACAAAGCCCCTCTTCCAGCAGAAACATTGCCCAGAAACAGGGTGATTATGGCAGTGTGACAGGATAAGGAACAAAAAGGAACTGAATTAAGATTAACATTCATTCAAATCATATTGTCCAATCAAGTAAAAGACAAAAGAAATAAAGCTAAGCTACACTAACATTCACTGAAAGTAATGCATATCGCTGCTCACTTTCAAGCCAGAGATGTAAGCTAAAATCCTTTAATTTTGAAAAATGATGGAGTTTTAACCGTTTTGGGTAAATTTTAAAAATAACATTATAAGCAGTGACACACATAATTGCGAGATAAGCAATCTGCCAGCCCTCAATGTATGTGTTGGTAATGATGACTCTAAGCTACTACCAAATAAAACTTTAGTTTAGCATCTGTAAAACTGACAAATTTTGTGTTTGAAGGCTGATAATTTATGGCAGCCATTTTCAATTAGGTTGACTCCAAACATTATAGAAATGCACCTGAGCTGCCCTACGGATGCAGTGTAAATGCTCTCATTATAATGGGTGTGTTTTATTACAAAGCGGACGTAGTGTAAATTGGGGGTTACAATCGCACAACATTGCCCGCTTGTCACCATTTGTTGGTACTGTATGTAACAAGAATCTTACTGGGCTTCATCTTTTTTTCATCCATAATAAGTTGGTATGAGTGGATTTTCCAATGACAGCATTTAGCCTTTTAATAAAAGTTTAAGCCAAAAATGAAATAGGTGCCTCATAAGAAGATCTGTACGGAAATAGTTACTTTTAAGCACATTGTCTCAGAGCAGACAGGACTTTTAAAGACAACCTTTCTCACATAGCTGGCAAGAACAAAAATAAAAAAAAAACACGTCACAATTTTCAAATAATTCAAACACTCATATTCTTCCTAGTTTTGCTTTTGAAGCTTCAAACAGTGTTTTTCATTTTGATCTTCTCCCCTTCTGCTTCTCAAGTCTTCCCTCTCTGGGCACTCAAGCCCTGAGGGCAGGCGAACAGACAGCCACAAAGGCCTCGTTATTGTGACTTTTAATTATGGAGAAGAACGAGTTAACAAAGGTTTCTGCCAGCTGTCTTGTGGCTTTGCAATGAGCCTGAGGGCAGAGCGCAGAACAATCCCAGTCACAGCGCTTTTTGCTGTTTGTTGTAATGGTCATTATTTGCTCTCAGAACTATTGCTGCTAAAGATCTAGAAGTTTACCAGAAATGAGGAAAAGATAGAGTTTCAGTTCAGAATAGTGATTTAATTCAGTTTATTTTGTGAATGCTTATCAAGCAGCTTAAAAAAGCAAAAAAAAGCAGTGAATGCTTATCAACCAAATAATGTGAACGCTTCTAAAATCTTTACAATTTTGAGATGACGTAACTCGAAATTCGCATCACAATTTTTGTGATATTTCAACAGTTTGTACATTAAAATGTTCAGCTCCTTCAGGACATTCTGGCGATGACTTTTAGTAATTCAGCAACTTATACTTTTTGAGATATTTAGCTTTTTCTGCCATGTTTTTTTTCTCATTATATATGAATGGCGCTGTCCTTAAAACCATTTAACTGTTTATAAATGTTGCACTTTTTTACCTTTTGTTCTGGTTCTGCTTTGTCAGCTTCTTTGTGCTGATATCAGCCTCCCTTAGCTTCCTTTTTTGCTAAATTTAACTTTTTTTGCTGCTTTTTTAGCTCCTTTTAGCTGTTCTCCTAATTTCAGGAGTTTTATGCTTCTTATTGCTTCTTTCAGCAAAGTTATTCTTTTTTGTGATTCTTTCAGCTGCTTTCTGGTAATGTCAGCAATCCACTGCTTTTTAGCTACTTTTTAGCTATTCTTAGGTAATTTGACCGTTTTTCAGCTAAATTCATCATTTTGTGATAATTTTAGCATTTCACTGCTTTATTAAGCAAACATGCTCTTTCTGCTTCTTTGTTCAAGTTTCTGCTTTTTCAGCTATTTTTATTTAGCCTTTTCAGTTTAGTTCAGCTGTTTTAGCTATTTTACAATGAATTTAATCCTTTTTGTACTCCTTTTCTTGTTTTTCTGCTAATTGATATTTATTTTTTACTTTTTCTGTCACTTCTTATTTCAATTTGTTTCTATGACTTTTAGCTGCTTTTTGTTAATTTTATCCACTTTTACTTGACTTTAGCAACTTTCAGCAAAAATCGTCTGACAATAAATATTCACACTGCATTTTTTGTGGGAAACGCAAACTCTTCAGTTGACATTGTGCCAATACAGAACAAAAGTTGTTCCAGTGCACTATACAACAAAACCAACAAGTCCGAGCATCTTTAACTCCTGAATAGCTTTTACATGAACAGCAACTATATTTTTAGACTAGAGTTATTTTAAGACAGAAGTAATCCACTTTGGACTTGGTCCTACTTGGGTTACCTGTTAACTTGTGGTCATTAAAGCACTATCTACAGCATGCACTGTTTCAACAGGACAGCCTTGCTGAAAGATGCGTTTAAGCTTCACCTTGCCTGTTTATTGTCTCATATCAGTGGAAGTGGGCAGATTCATGACGGTGCTGTTGTCTTTGTGTGTACCTGTGTTCAGACTGTAACAAGTTGCATGAAAAGACGGTACTTGTTAGTAATGATGGCCCAATGAGAGCGTTACAAACTGTTGTCCTTCACTTGCACACAGACAGACTATTGATTTCATGATTAGGCAGCCTGTCTTGTGTTGTGATTAAGTCTATCGATGGCATAATCGGTGCATCAACTGACCGCTGAGTGTTTTGTTAATGCCAGGAAAACAGACAGTCTTAACTCCCAATTCTCCTCTGCCTCCCATACAAATATGTCTTTTTTAGCATTTGTGACTCTTTTTAAATCTTCATTTCATTTTCATTTATGTCTGCTGTATCATTTCCTTACAGTTCAGTGTCTAACTTAAAGAAACCTTCCATGTGGTATTTGTATAGCATTTACATCTCTGTCTGATACTGAGTTGAGACAATTAATCATTGTCAAGAAACATTAGTGTTCTGGTCAGATGGATGGATTGATGGATGAAATCTTGTTCCAGCAGGAGATTGAGAAATGCAGCGTAGGAACCGATGACAAATGTTCCTTCTTCCCTCTGCTATATAGGATTTTCTCACAGTCTTTCTTTATATTCCATTTAAACTCTGGGTGTGTTTGTTGCTTAGCCTCCCTGGGCCATATTCACACAGCCTCCTGTAAATCTAAAACCTAGCTCCTTGTCATTTCCCTCCCTCCAGCTCCTGGCGCACTCTGCTGTTGTAAACTGCTGCAATAGAAAAACAGGCGCCTCGGTCAACGTGCACTCTGCTGGAGAGCCAGGAGCAATGTCATGCTTTACCATACAGACAAACCGAGTCACTCAGTTGCGTACCCCTCGTAATACTTCAGTCTGCATCCCGCTCTGTGTTGATATCGAACACAAATGCAAAATAAAACTGCAGCTGAGATTGCCCAAGGGTGTGTGAATGTGGCTCACAAGTATTTATTCATATTTATCGTTGTATATTCTGATTAATTCTAGTCCTGTCTCTGTATTCTATTCTTTACAAGATCATTAAAGGAAACCCTTGTTTGGATCTGTTACTTGTTTGGTTGGAGTGTTTTTGTCTTAGTTTGTATAATTGATTTAGAGCTTCTTTAGAAAAACCTATAAAGACTTTTTTTACCTAATTGGGGGCTTTTACTTTTTTATTAAAGAAAGGAATGAAAAACTTTTTTTATTCTTAAACTTTAAAAGATGTTGTTTAAAGAACGCTTTAATTTCTTCTTTTTCACATTTAAATCCTTCAGTTGGGGTCTATATAAAGTGCAACTGCAATGTTTTGATCTGAATTCCTTCTTATTGTAACTCCACAAGCCCCTCTCTAATCCATTTTCTGAGTTGAGTAAATTCAAAGCAACATAATCATGTTCTTTGGTTAAAAAATGGGTATATTGCTTTGAATTTACTCAACTCAGTTAAGTGGAACCAGCTGACATAACATGGTTAAGTAAATCCAACATTTAATTTTTAGAGTACACCGTGCAACTTTTTGGACATCAATGAGTTTTATTTAAAATGTTTCATTTTTTTAGTAACTTGAAGTCATGCAAACCCTGGGTTCCCAATCATTTTTGTAATGAGATTCGTTCAAAAATTCTCCACTAATTTACAGCCAGATTCACACAATAAGATAATTAAGCTGATTTTTGGCCCATTTTTTGCCCTTTTAACAATCTCTTCCAATTATCATGATGGCTCTAAAGATAATCTAAGGAGATATTTCTGCTGTGTGTGGTGAGTTAAGAATGATCTAGTCCACCGCTCCAATCTCAAATCAGGGATATTCAACACATTGGATTGTCTTGGCCTGATATCCCAGCATGTGTGGTGTTCACTCGAGGACAAACGAGCTTGCAGCCTGTTAAATGTGAGGTGCAGATGATCAGAAAGTGAGGTAATGAAAACATGGAGGAGAATCCAAAATACAGAAGACAAAACAACGGCCATGGAGCAACAGAAAGTCTGGTGGACGTCAGAAATGTCTTTTTTGTTTTGTTTTTTCTCTGTTAGAAAGAGTTCACAAATTATCACCATTTGTTCTTTACGGAAGCCGAGAGCAGCCGTTTTCAGTGTATAATTTTTTCCATGGTTTTCTAGTGATAACAACATATTATGTTGTTATTACAAAATAACGAGGACCATTTCCTTGAGATAACGATTTATGGTTTTCTTGTGTATCATTCGATAACTATGGAGACGGGCCGGCCCGATCACCTTGGTCACCGATAAAGTTTATTATATCAGCAGGATCACTGTGTAAACGCCTGCTGATCTGCAGTCGGGCCAGCCGTCTCCTTAAATGATGATGATATGAAAGTTATCTGTACATGCAAATTGCAATTTCAGTCTGTTTAATGATACACAAATGACACAAAAGAGGCAAAAGAGATCTGCGATCTCAATGGGATTTGCCTGGTTATATAACGGCAAATAAATAAATAAACAAATAATCAAATAATTATAAATAGTAAACTTCCTCAATGAACAGCTGAGGAGACCAGACCGTCTCCATGGTTACTGAATGATGTACGAGAGGAAAACCATCTGGAAATTAACTTATCTCGAAAAAAAATGGTCCTTGGTATTTCATGATAACGACATATTATGTTTTGCATGGTTTTATCATGATAACGTTATCACAAGAAAACCATGCATAATAATTTCTGCATAATTATATGCAGAAAACAGCCACTTTCGGCTTCCGTACTTCTTCCTCGTCAGTCATGTTTATTTAGTTTTGCAAGATTTCCAGTCTGACATCTGAGTCTTTATAAGTGAAATTGGCTTGTGTGTGGTGCGTTGTCTTTGCTGTGTGGCTGTACACCACACACTTTAGGACCAAACCTGGTACATCAAATATTTTAATATCGTCACGTGTGGGGTCTCTCAGTCTTTGAAAATCAATGTGTGAACCAGGCATAACTGAAAGTCTTTTTCAAACAAAGAGGCAAGGCCAGTCAAGTTTAAATAATATGAAATGTTTAGAGAATTTACCAAAAGCTTAACCAGATTCATCAAGATCACTCAAGCAAACCCAGCATGCAGCTGGAATGGATCTGGCTTTAGGAGAACAAACTTTGGGAACAAATCTGTGTTTTCTTTAAAGTCAATAAGTCTTCAAAGACTAATATAGGTCTTTCAAATGTGTAGCGCTGCATTCTAACTTCTATCAGTATATGTTCCTCTTTTGTGACAAATACATTTTTCTTTTTAAATATTAGTTTTTCTTGTAAATGATTGATCAATCATTCTCTGGATGAGATCTATTTCCAAAAATGCTCAAAGAGGCTGCACATTTTTTTCTTTCTGTAAAGATACAGTATGAATAAAACTAATGCATTTTTGCTCCCTTTTATTTCCTCATATTCCAACAATTTCAGACTAAAGCAACAAAGTGGGCTGCCAAGGGCAAATTCCTCAGTGGCACAAGTGAAACTGTGAGTCGGATGACAAGAGAGAGAAAGGAAGGAAAAAACAGACAAGAGAAAGAAATAAATGAACAAAAAGGATGGATTTTTTTTCTTTTAGTAAACAATTTGTAAATATAAATTATTGTGTCATTTAACCTTCCATTCACCTATAGAGTCTACAACATTGTACACCTAAAACACTGCTAATACTGCTAATATTGCTGGACATCAAACTTGCATTTGCGGTTGGTGTCTGAGCTTCACTGCAAACTACACAGGTACCATCCATATACAGTCAAACAACAGATGTAGTGGATTTAATAAAATAAAAATTATGTCAGATGTTTTCACACAACTTTACGTTTACATGTGAAGTAAATGTGTTACCTTTACTCAATTCAGTTAAGTGCAAACAGTTGACATAATTTTTTTTAATAGATCCATTATATCTGTTTTATTTCCAATGAACACATTTTGAATTAAAATTTTAAATGCCATCTTCAGCAGTGTTAGCGAGATTAGAGTTTGCTTTTGTTGCAGGAGCCGAAAACTTAGAAGGGCTGCATTCCATTCCGAAATTTGTAAATGTAAATTTCAACATTTAGCCACAACATTTAAGATTCAATTTTTACATTTAGATTTAGAATTTCCGTCCGTCCGTCCGTTTTCTTCCGCTTATCCGGGGTCGGGTTGCGGGGGCAGCAGCCTAAGCAGAGAGACCCAGACGTCCCTCTCCCCAGCCACTTGGGCCAGCTCATCTGGGGGAATC
>JARVJO010000227.1:22426783-22446929 GCA_031762555.1 Cynodonichthys magdalenae
AGCGGGGTAAGTTGATTCAGAGTATCTGCGTTAACCCAGGGTTTGTTAAGCCTGCTTTCTGAAACGGGGCCCAGGACAGAGCTGGGGAACACAGAAACACTAGAAAAACTAAGGCAGAAAGACACAGATTATGACAAGATGTACTGTACCAGATTATAGCTATCAACTAATTTACATCTGCAGTCCTTGTAGCAGGTAAAAATATTAAATACAAAAAAATTCAAAAACAGAATACTGTATAAAACATTATAGCCATCTGCTTATATAAAAACGTCAACACACACAACAGCAAACACACATGAAAAGGTGCACAAATTTCAATTATACAAAATCCTACAATATGTTTAAAATTTAAAAGTCATTGCTGACAAGTTTGGTTTCTCAGAATCCATTTTTTGCTTAATCAACAAACGGATTTATTACAGATGGAATAGGCTATAATAAAGAAGACGCAAAACAGCAACTTTGTTACTTAGCATGTTGGAGCTTGTAGGATGTTACAAAAAACAATAAATAACAACAAAAAACTATTTTCCAGCCCGCTCTGCCACTAGAAATAAATTATCCGATCCTCACTTCCCCTTGCTTCGGCTGCAGGTGCTGTCATCTCCGTGGCCGACAGTCCGCCTCCACACACACACACACACACACACACACAAATTTTTGAGGCTCCTCATTATACAGGTAAACGTCTGACATGTATTTATGTAGTTAGTTGAAAAAATATTGAACCACAGGATCATTAAAGTGAGTGAATTCAGTTTTTGTTTGATGCGAGATAGATGTCCATCACACAAAAAAGTTTGTCGAAGTTAGGGATGAAAGTTATCGATTAATGAATTATTCTAAAGTTGATTGATCTTATCGATCGACTAACAATTAATTGATAAGCGTCCATTTTCCTAAAAACCTGTCATTTCTCTTGAATCAGGGGTATTTCTATGACATGAAGGGCTAAGTTTTTGCACACTAAATTAAAAAAAGTACAGTATTATATTTTATAAAATTTAGTGGGCCAGCTGTATTAAACACTGACTGAATAAACAAAAAAATTGTGGATTTCTTACACATTATTAAACTTTGACATATTTATAAAATATAACAAAACAAATCTATTTGGTTGCTAGTTGGAAAAAAAGGAAAGAAAAAAGTAAAACACTTAATCCACTCTGAACAGAGAAATGTAAAACTAACATTTAAACACATGGTAACATTTTAATCTAACGATTTACTCTAAAACAAACTATAAACATGACCTGAGAGGGGTAAACATACAGATGAGTACTGAAACTGCGTTTGTTTACATCCTTTGTGCTGTTGCATGATTTAATGTCAGTTACTGTTCATTTGATTTGGTCACTGTCCGGGTTACGTCAAACAGATGAGATTAACTTCACGTTAATTATTTGTACTGACTGTAACTTTTTTGTTTTGTTTTGTTTTGTTTTTTCACACGGAGTTAAACTCTACAAGAAGAAGGTAACGTTAGCTAAAGTTAGCTTACTGTTCTCTCTGTCGTCCTGCTCTCTTGTTTTAAGCATCATACTGCTGGATAGTCTGGTACAGCTTTCGGTGCTTTTTCTTCTAGTTTTGTGCTGTCCATTATTATTGTTATGTTGCACATAAAACTAAACAAGATTTGCACGTTTAATTAAGATGCCGCCCACATGAAGGCGACCGCCCGGTTCTCTGCTCAGCACAACCCGGGGTAGAGTAGGCCAGGCTGGGAGAGCAGCAGCGCCATCTACTGGATGAAGGCAAAACTCCACTGAAAAAAGGTTTAAACGGATGTTTACAATGAATGAATGAATGAATGACTTTTTTTATTTCAGACAATTAACAAATTTAAATAATAAACACATTTTTATTAACACATAATTAAACAATTAATCAAATGGAAGAAATTTTAATCTAATAAACCATTCGACAATTAATCGTAAGTCGATTAATTGTTTGCATCCCTAGTCTAAGTCCATTTCAGCCAAACTGAGATCTGCTCCATGCCTCTTTTGGTTCCGCGCTGCTGGGTTCATTTCTGAACGTGTACATGTGAGCGGGAGCTGGTCGGCTTCCCCTGTGTTTATGAATGACCCGAGGGAGCTTAAAGCCAGTCCGGTTTGTGCGGTGATTTCGCTGAACTGTCTTGTGAAAGAGGCTTCTGATACATCTAAAGTTTTCAAGATTGTACCTCAAAGTGTGGCGTATCTGTTTGACAAGCTTTTTAAAGCTAAGTGTAGTATCTAACATTAAGCCCAAATATTTGTACTCAATGACATTTTTTGCAGTTTCTCCCCTAATACTTATACTGGAATGATACTTGTTTATTGGGTAAATATATTGTAGCTGTTTTTCCTACATTTAGGGTAAGACTTGATAGCTATATATATATATATATATATATATATATATATATATATATATGACAGTATCATCTGCATACGTTTGGATTCTGATGTCATCCTCACAAACTGGTAGGAGATCATTTATATATAAAGTGAACAGCAATGGACCTAAAATCGAACCCTGTGGTACTCCCATGGTGCAGGCTCTTGTGTGTGATACACCTTCATTTACACACACACACTGAGAGCAACCAGATAAATATGAACTTATCCAGTTAACACTATTTTTGAACAGTTTAAATCTTGACATCTTGAAAGGCAGAATGGAATGACTGACCGCATCAAAGGCTTTGCATAAATCTAGGAATATTGCTTCTACCACCTTTGTCCAGATCCAGTTTTATTGTTTCAATAAAATGTCAGCATGCTGTTTCAGTTGAATATTTTGTTCAATACTGCATGTGATGTACAGTAGATGTTATCTAAATGTTCTATTAGTTGTTCACAAACCACCTTTTCAATAATTTTAGAGAGAACAGGGAGGAAACTGATATGTTTATAGTTACAGAGTTCCTTTTGTCTTTGAAAAGTAGTTTCACTTTATTGATCAGTTGATGTGTGTTAGTTTCAAATTGAAAGTCTTTTCAGGAAACATTCCCAGAAATAAGTTAAAGAAAAACCCTATAGAACAGGGCTATTCAAAATATATTTTTTTTCATATTTTTTATACGTAATTAAATTTAAATTAAAATAATGTGAAAATGTAAAATTTATCATTTATAATTTATGATTCAGTGTAACAAAATAAATGTAAAAGCTAAAATACTAATATTACTTGTTCTGTTACATACCTCAATGTTTCACCTACCATTAATGGGTAAACACCCCCACCCTGTGCACGAGCTTCTGGCTTTGAGTAACTGTGGCCCCTGGAGCGATTAAGTTAAATAGCCCTGCTATAAAATGTCATTAATAAAAACAGTAAAAAAATGACAGAAAAACTTGAGTCTTAATTAAAATGAATTCATTAACTTTAAAGGATTTATTGGTAGACAGAAGCTGACAGGTCATCACAGTACGTTAGACTGTTTAAAAGTGTTGTCTGCACAAATTGCCTGCTGTAATTAAAAAAGAAGCTGTAACATAGACCACATGTCACTATAGGATTTCTTCAAAACTGCATGTACATACTGTACTTGCTCAGCCATGTGGTTTATTGTGTACTTAAAATATGTGATTTTTTTTGTTGAGATACAACCTGATTACAACATTTACTGGAAGACAAAATGAGAGAAAAAAAACTTTACTAACCATTCTGGCTAACCTCAAAGAGCGAACACATTGGTGCACACTTTAACCCACCTGGTGTGTTCTCAGTATACCGTACAAATACTGTATGTACACGTTTAATGGGCATGTTTAAATATATTTCCAGTTTTAGTGTTTTTGAAAAAGTTCTTGTTCTGACTGTTTGTGGTTCCTCTCATTAATACAGTCACATTTGTGCACAGTGCACTTCTAGGAGTTTTTTGCATTAATGATGCATTTACATTAGAAAATGTATGCATTTTTCCTTACAGGACAGGTCATATTAAAAACTCTTAAGCATGACTGTATTTTAAGTTTTAAATCTTTCCTGAGAAATGGCACAGAATGTTTTTCTGCTAAAAGATCCATGTGTTACAATAATACTGTATATCTTTAGTCAGGTTTGATAATCCCAGAGCATCCACAGGGTCATAAGAAGAACTTGCATTAAAACACGGGAGGAAATTAACTAAGATGCATAATGTACAATTGTAATATTAGAAAAAAAATGCAACTCTGCAGCCTTGTCAATGTATGCAGTTTATATTCTGATGAATAAAAACAAAATCCTCTTTATTATTTCCAAAAACATAAAATGTGTCAAAAAAACCTGCAGAATATACCCAAAGATTTTTATTATTCAAACGATAAGAATATATCTTATTATTATCATCTTAAAATCTTTTTCATGATCTAAAACTTCCCTAGCTTAATGTTTCTTTACTAGCTTAGAAAAGTAGAAAAGTACCAGCTTTGTTTTCCTCACTTTTTTTGAGTAATACAAGTCATAGCTTCAAATCATTTTACAGTTTTTTGTTACTTCCTTTGTCGACACATTACCAAAGTTTTTTTGGTGGCTGGGTTTGAAGGAGGAAGTTAAAAGTTAATTTGAAACGTATTAGGTCTGTTGTTTTTTTTGTACTGCACCTGATCTGCTGTGGTTTTTATTTAGATGATTCACGTTTAACATGTTCTGGTAAAATTTAATTAGTTTAGTTCATTTCTGAATATAAAAATGTTAACTGATGATAACTAGTTAGCCATTTATAGTGCAATTTAGCAACTTAGTGATCTCTGTTCTAATGCATCATGGGATAGGGTGGGTCCACTGAACGTGTACCTCACATTGGGGTACAAGGAGGATGTATTTGTGGGCCCCATCAGAGGAGTCCTTTAATGTGGACAGCCTTCAGTGCTGTGTAGTGACGGAAGTGGCCAACAAATTCGGGCTTCAGAGGACGCAGCCCCTAAACTTGTACACAGCCTGTATGGAAGTGCAGAAACCTTTTATTTAGATAATTCGAAAATGTCAGCAAGGGAAGACTTGTCCATTCAGCCTTACATGTTGGAGCCAGAGTCTGACCCAGAGCCAGAGGAGAATGAAGACCACCAAATTGTAGTTTATCAGTCCAGACCTCATTAGAGGTTTTGTTGCAAAAACAGGTTGACATTATGATCCAAACAGAATGTAAAGTTATCTTTGCAGTACCTGAAAAAACTAAATTCAACTTTTCTGCACTCCTAGAGACTCCAAGTACACAGCAAAATGTATTTAATGGCTAAAAAAGTGGATTTTGCATGATACATCTCTTTTAACTGACCGGGGGAAAAGGATTTCTGAGTGCTGAGAGTTGGTCAAGTTTAAAATGATCCTATTCTAGTTGATAGTCAGTTGATTGGTGTTTCTCTGTTTGTAAGAAGCTCATCAGTGATATAGGTGTTTCTGATGGCCTTTGATTCAGCAACAAACCCTAGAACACACACACACACCCACACACACACACACGTTATTCACAGGACTCCCACTTATTCAATGATGACACAGGACCGGCGCCACTCCGTCTCTGATAGTCTGACTCCTCTGCAGCTCAGCAGAGATGAACACTTCAGAACTTCATGATGAAAGTTTATCAGGTGTTCCTGGAAACTGGCCTCATAGATGGCTCCTTCTGTAATTGAGATAAATTATTTCTAATTTTAAATACCACAGTTGGTTTATTTAGGAGAAGTTCTTAAAAAGCCCAAATTGCAGTTGTCCTCCCCCTTCCCCTTCACCCCCCCCCCCCCCCAACTAGAAAAGCTGATACTGTCTCAGCATCTGGGATTTGTTGAATTTGCAAAAGAAGATCACCAGAATATTCTTTTGCGTGTCCTTGCGATTCCACTCTCTGTTCCAGTAATGGGGAATGACCTTTTATTTGAAGATTTTGTCAACGGGCTGATGTCTGTAAAATCTCTGGAAAAAGGCAGACTCTTAGTTCAAGCTTGACTCATCTTGATCTGAATTTTTTTTAGCTCACTTTTTAGTTATCAAGACAAACATTTGAAGCTGTAAAAATGAGTACAATTCTGTTTTTACAGACTTATTTAAAAGCCAGGTTTGCTCTAAAACCTGTCATTTGCATTTTCTTAGGTGTCTCCCTTTTCTTGATAGTTATTATTATTAGTTTTTTTGCTTTGCCCGGATGAAGCTCAGCCTTTAAAGACAAATGGAATAAACAGAAAGCAAAGGCAGCCCAGCAGGGAAGTCAGTCTCTAAATATAATATTATTATTAAATTATGACCCCAGCCCATTAAGAATAGCTGTAAGCAGCATTGTGTGAGGAGCAGCCAGGTCCACAGCGCAATACTGTTTACACTACAAATGCGGTTGAGTTACACCATGTACAGTAAAATGGGCCTGACTGCCAGTAACTCTAGTCACTTACCAACAAAAGCATCATTTCCTGAAAGCTCCTCCCCTCCCCTCCTCCCTCCCTCCCTCCGTCCCCCTCCCCTCCCCTCCTCGGCACTCTCTCTTACTCACTCTCCACCCTCCAACTTTGTGAATTCGAACTAGTCCAACTAACACTTTTAGAAAGCCCGTCTATGCAAATACCTGCCCGTCCCGATGAAGCAGGAAGCATGTTTCAGACGTGCCTGAGTCCCCGTGTGTGTGAGGGCCTCTGAGCTTTGTGTCTGCGTGTGAGTGCGTCTGTGGCCCGAGGCAGATGTGCGCCAGGGAGGAGCTGTGAGAAAAAGGGGTCCACAGCTGGGTGGGAGCGACACCAGCAGCAAGGTGGTCACCGGCACTCTGGCTTCCTCATGGAGGTGACGTTTGGATTTAGAGAGCCGAGGTGAAGCGGGAGCTTATGTGTGCGTTTGCATGTGTGAATTTTAGCCTCCCCGTACTGCAGCGGTTGGACCCATGTCTTTCATGCAGATCTGGACTAAGTTTTATTCTCAGCTGGGACGCCCACTTCCCAAGGTACGGGGTACTGTTTGCTTCTGTCTCCCACTTTGTTCATTCATCCTGTGATGCTTCGTAATTTTAAAATTGGTTGATTAGAGAATATTACCAAGTGTGCTCTGCTTGTTTAAAGTTTTTAACTCAATTCTTTTTTTTATAACACAAGCTGTTCATTATCTCCATAAAGGCTTTTTTATTTTTAACTTCCTTGAATTAATTTTTGAACATACTTCCTTCTATTCATAAAGCTGAAGAAGTTTTTCCTCTTTGTTTGTGGAACCTGTCCACAGCTTGGCTTGCCTTTAAACTAATTAGTAATTAAATCGACTGTACTGAAACTTGCGTTAACCTTTTTGGATTTCTCACAGACTCTTTGACAGGAATTGTTTCTAAAACTACCAAACTTTTCGTGAATGTCAACGTTAAAATATTAGGGAAAATAAACTGAGTTCCTAACAAGAAAGGAATTAATCTTCAGTTTATTGAAAGGTATTATTAGATGATCATCAGGATTAAGTGAGTGTTAGCAGCAGCTTTGAGAAAGTCAGGTTGTGAATGTCTTTGCTGGCAGGCTGTGCCAACCAGCAAAGATCCACAGCTCCATTGAGAATGTCATTCCCAGCCAGGAACGCTGACAAATGACTTTCTGCCTCACTGTTTGTTGTTTTCCCGTAAGTGGTATAACCTGATATCTTGTCAGGCTAAACAGCACTCTTGTTGGTTTTCTGGTTGGCGATTAAACACCCTTAATGTCATTGTAGTCTGTAAACAGCTCTTCCTTGTTGTTGGGTTTTATTGTCATAATTTATTAGGCAACACTGGGCTGCTTTATAGAAGCAGGGCTTGTTCAGTCTGTTTCCACTGAACTACTGATTAAGTTGATATTGATCAATTTCTCCGTGTCAGCTTTTTTTATTCCTCCACTCATCGTCATTGAGAAATTGCACAAAATTCATTTAAACTCGACTGATTTTATGAACAAATATATTTTACTTATGAAGTGCACATGAGTGAGTTTTTCAAAAAAGGTGCTCTGCTGTGTAATTTTCTCTGAATTAATTAAATTATTAATAAACATGCAACTGAGCATCAGCTTACTTCAGTCACTTAAATACCTTTCTAACATGCTTCCTTCATAGTGTTCAAAGCATTTAGGCTTTGTTTTGTGAATAGCAGCTTTAACTGGATCCTGTTTTAGGCTCCGTCAGGCGGTTTGACTAGTCAAACACGTCTCTTTTAAAGCCTTTTTCTTCACGTGCATCTTCTATTGTTGTACCGCAAGAAAAGGAATTAACTTGTTTTTGAAGTACACGAGTGGAGCCTTTCGGTGGGCACATGTCGTCAG
The DNA here is from genome assembly GCA_031762555.1 of Cynodonichthys magdalenae. Taxonomy (NCBI): domain Eukaryota; kingdom Metazoa; phylum Chordata; class Actinopteri; order Cyprinodontiformes; family Rivulidae; genus Cynodonichthys; species Cynodonichthys magdalenae. The sequence goes on from JARVJO010000227.1 coordinate 22,435,009, forward strand.
TTTCCTGATATTGCATAAACCTTAAGCGTGACCCTATGCGTGCAAGCTTTACGGGAAGTGAACAGACAATAATGGAGAGGATGAGTGAGAAGCATCGGGCGGGGGGGTTGGGGCAGGGTCTGTGTTGAGAAAGCCGCTAGAGCATAGGTGTGAGATAACAGTGTTTTATTCTGCAAAGCAGAAGGCTTTAGGTTGGAACTTTGCTCATGTGCAGAGGTTAACCTTTTTTTTTTCTCAATAATGCTGCCCTGAATGTGTCAAGCCCTAAATGCCAGGTTTCATTTCAGAATAATCTGAGCTGTTGTTAGATAAACTCATCATACTCGTGCAACTAAGAAGTACAATTCAGTAAATTTGTGTTGACTGAAAACCACACAGCAGCTACTGGAATTTGATGATGTCAGAGGGCAAGTCTTCTACAGGTTTGTGGACAAAGCTTGGTTTTCCCTGTGAGTTTGACTTTCTTAGGAAATCTTTTCTGCTGACAGGAAAGTATTTCAACATCAAAATCTAAAAATTGTTTTCAAAGATAAAAATATAATTTAAAAAAAATTATTAATAAACAGCAGCCCCTACTTATTAGTAGTTTTTTATGTAGTAATTTATGCATTTGGCCACATTAAAGATGCAAGACTACACAGTGTATGCATCTGCTTCTCACGCAGTATAAAGAGCAGGGTGGTCAAAAGGTGAAAGTCAAAGGTTATTCAATTGAAAAAAAGCATTTAGTTGGGCGTTAATTTGGAATAACGTCTCAGAAATTAAAATTACAATCATAGAGACCCTTCTTTAACGTGACAAAAACATGTTTTTACGGTAGAGAGGTGGTGGATTCAGTGTTTTTTTGTTTTTTTTTTTATTTTCTACACATAAAGATTTGAATATTCTGACATCAAATGCCTGAAGAGTTTACACGGTTCAAATTTTAGGAAAAATAGTGACGTATCTGTTATTTTCCGTTCCGCTCGTGACCCAACGTTTTCTGAGAAAACTAGTTTGCTGACTCGATTTCAAAATTTAAACAGGCGACTTGTGCAGCACAATGACTGCATGACCCATAAACTACAGTAAAGAAGTGCATCATGTGTATGTGTTTGTGTGTGTGTACATGTCTTTGTGTTGGTGTGGACATATTTTGCCATTGTGCGGACATTGGTTTGGTCTACACAACAGAAAAAAAACATTTTTGGGTCAGGTTTAGGGCTAAGGCATGAATCAAGTTTAGGCTAGGATTAGGTATGTACCTGTGAGGTTAGGTTTAGGGTCGGGTCAAGGTTAGGCTGTAGAAATTAATATAAGTCAATGCAAAATCCACACATGTATAGAGAGGCGAGTGTGTATTCATTCATGTCAGCAGATTATTAAAGGCAGGAATCATCTCATCAGGCTGTAAAAGATACTGAAATGACAAGAAAACTCAGAACACGAGTACCATGTAAAGGAGGAGTTTCTTATCACTATATATTCAAAGATCATAGTTCAGACAATTTGACTCTCACTATTTCCAATGAACTGGGTTCACCTTTAACTACACTACAAGCAACTAAACGCCATAAAATGTAATTACAGATGTGTTACTATTAAATGGTTTGGAAATGAACAGTTAGTTCAACTCACAGAGTTAATAAACTGCAGTTTTATTTCCAAGGAGTAAATAACATAAAGCTTTTCATTCATTTTGCCTTTGTTTTATAAATTACAACTTCACTGCAAGATTTTTTATTTTTTTTAAAGGGGAGGTATTATATATTTTCCAGGCACATAATTAAATTCTTTACCACAATCAAGTAACTATGGTATCTCCAGTTGTTCTGAAAAAGCTGTTTATATCAAAAATGAATTGGACTCTGCGTCATAGTTTATCTAAACGCCCTGAAATTGGCCTCTGTCTCTTTATGAACCTCTTACCGTTTCGGATACTCCCACTTCAGCACGTCTTCACAACAATGCTTCCAGGGAGGGGTGCTCTGTGGGGCGGGAGCTCAGTTTCAGACTGAGCTCCAGCGAGGAGCTTTAGGTAAATAGGTGGAGCTTTGTCCCTACAAGTGTTTATTCAGCTCCACATGGCTATCACACAAGCTTTAGAGATTTATCAAACATGTATGAATAAATCAAAACTATGGTCATGTTTACATTTTGATGTCCACACTCTGGGTATGTTTTTGATGAGGCAAAGACCATTACAACATGATAAAAAGCTAAAAAAAATGTTCCATTAATCACTTCAAGATGAAACATTAAAAGTGTTGTGTGCAATTAGTTTAGGTGTAAGTTTTCTGTTGGTTTCTTTATTTATTCATTTATTTATTTGTTTGTTTTTTAAGAGCCCTATTAGTCTCCACCACAGTAGAGACGACTCTTCCTGGGGTCCAACAAGGCATGAAAACGCATTAAAACAAACCCATTATATGATTTAGGCTGCTGCTTACCTCATTGGATTTTATACATGATGAAACACATACTCGTTTTCTCGTTTAAAGTCTGTTCATTTTACTTTTAAAATTTTCTTTTAAGCTTGTAGAAAACCTTTTATAATTGTCTACAAAAATACTTAGAAACTGTCATCAAACAGTGGAGTGATTGTGAAATAAAGATTTTGGTCACCTTGTGTTTGGCTGCGAACACCTGGAACTTACGGACAGCAAGCTCACCGTCCTGAGCCACAGTGTGAGTCTCTCTTTGGCCACAGGTGTGGGACGATGTGGGGGTTTAGCTTTTTAGGTATTTTTATGTCATGCAAAAACTGACGGGTTTTTTTTTTGGTTCATTTTACATTATTTTCTCACATGAAGCAAGTGTAAGCACACGTCTAATTTCAGAGTTAAAACCTGCACCATATGTTCATCAATTTGAGGTCATCAATTTGCAAGTGTTTGTTTAATGTGCATAACTGTGACGTGTCAGACACACATCTCTCACTTCTACGTCTCTAAGCTCTTAAGAAGAATAAGCAGTGAGTTTCACACATAAAGTTCATAAACACTCGATTCCGGCCATCAAGAGGCGTTTCTTCTGCTATGACAAATAAAAAAGGGGCAAAAAGAATCAGAGAACTTTTCTTTTATGAATTGAATTTGAAAGAAAACAGTTTCTGACAGGGTAACACAACTCGACTGATCATAATCTCACATTCTAGTGTAAATGTCGTGATAAAAACAATTGATACGTATAGGAAATTAAAAGATAAAATCATAATTATGCGTCAAATAAGAATATTGAAAAATGATCATAATTGATGCCGACCACGCCAACGATTTGTGTCAGACCTGCTGGGTTTGTTGTGAGAAAGATAGTGTTCCAGGATACTTTTTACATCCTGCAGAGACAAAATGTGTTTATAAATACTGACTTTTTTATTTTTCCTGTTGTATATTTGTCATGAGAAGTGGTGGGTACAGTTCCACTCATCTGCTAACCCGCTAATAATGGAACTAATATTTTACTTGAACAGTTAGGCGTCAATGTTATAAATTTAAAACAGATTTCACTTCTGCTAAAATAACTCCAGTTATTTTCTCTGCAATCACTGCAAAGAGTCACACATCGTCAAGTTGACAAGAGTTACTTTCATATTTAGCGACTCCTCTTGTCTACTGACCAGAACTTCTGACTCATGGTTTCAGTTTACAGGCAAAAACAGAGACTTTAACATAAATTTTAAACAAAAACTGAACAAGTATTCTCAAGAAAAGTCCGCACTCAAAAATGTTGTAAAAAGTCAGAGAAAAAAACAATTTTAAAAAGTTTTCCCAGCATCCACTGCAGCCTAGTCATCTTTCAGTCACAAAGATGATTTCCTGAGTTTGTTGCAAAAAAAAAGGGAAATGAAGACATCTTTGCTTTAATCTGCAGCATTTTTGTTAATGTTTAAATATAAAAACTTAACATAAATTCAAAGGCTGAAATTTGCCTTTTTTCCCTCCCTCCCCCGCCCGCTCTTTCTGCTTCAGTCAGCAGGGTTGTAGCTCCGCCCCCTGGCTTTACTGAAACAAATGATTCTTTCAAACCTCACCTCTAAATGAGACACGAACGCTTTTATCTGTGATCTATGAAGCATTTTGAGTTGTGTTGCCATACGTTTGACACATTCAGGTTTGGTTTGGTTTCTGTGTTTTATTTATTTAATGTAAAACTGACACCATTACTGAGAGGTCTGAGCCAGGAGAATAGAGAGGGAAACAAAACCTGAGCACTGCTGTAACTCAGTTCTTATTGACACATGGCTCACTGGATGTTAAATATTAATGGTTTAACTCCTGCCTTTTTTGTTCATTTAGCTTTTTATAATCTGCAGCTAATTTTTTGGTTATCTGTGTCCACCACTTGTTACGAGGCTGTACAAAGTATTTTTATTTAAAAAAAGTACACAGAATTTGATTGTTTCTGCCCCCATGTCCCTGTTTGTTAAAGCTACAGGTCTAAATGGTTGAACCCCCTTGGCTCAAACCGAATCAACAACAGATCATATTTATCGCGCTCCAGCCCATTTCTGTCTCCTTTTCTATATTTCACCCTGCTGTACTTGCCACCAGTTCATCATATCTGTTTCTTTTTGCTGGAGACAGAATTTCAGTTCTCCGTGGAGTCTTGTATTTGTTGTTGGAGTCGAGTGCGTTACAGAAACTTATTTTCACTGTTACCAGCATTTAGCCTGGAAGCTTCAGGTTCTTGTGTGTACAAAACTTGACGGACTGCTCTTTGAACCTGCTCAGTCGTTCGGCTGCTCACCAGGAAACATGGCGTACTTTTGTTTTCCAGAACATAAGAAAACACTGGAAAATTCCAAGGTGGCTTGTAGGCAGCAGGCTGCTGCTGGCTGTCTGCATTAAGACTTTGCGCAACACAAAAGCCTGCTGGTCAGGGAAATTTATAACAGCTTATTTGATCTAAGAGAGGCTAAACTGAACTTAAGATGAGCTAAACCATAATTTGAACTTTTTATGTGTTAACAATCTTAGATAATATGGCATTATAATCACACAATATTCATCAGATCTTTACATAAAGTAAGATGTGTGAGTCAATGACCATTTGATTTTGGCTGGTCCTCAGAAGTGACCAAGCCTTTTCAGTTGTGGTTCCTAAACTGTGGATCCAGCTGCCCAAGCTTCAGTTCCTGTTTTATTTTTTTAATTTAATCTTAAAAAACATTTGTTTTCAAAAGCCTTTAATTCAGCATGAGAGTTGACTTTTCCACTTCTATGGTTTTGTTTTATAGTTTATCATATGTTTTATTGTTCTGGACCTTGAATTCTGTTTAATTTTTTATTAGTGGTAATATGTGAAGCACTTTGGTGGTTGTTTTAAATGTGCTATATAAATAAAGCTGACTTGACTTAAATCGAAGCACTGATTAAGTAAAATTAGAGAGCAGTTTTTCTTCAGCGTAAGAAGACGATTGTGATCTGTGAACTTGGTTAAAAAGTGGCTTTGTATGTATTTCTTGTAGACAGAAGATGTTGTTTTTCCTGCAGCTAAAAGATTATATAGACTAGGGATGCACCAATCCACAATTTTTCACTTCCGATCCGATATCTGAATTTTTTATATCAGCCGATTCCGATACCATAGCTTTGTTTGCGTCGCAGAAACAGTCACAGAGGGGCCGTATTTTTCTAGTTTGTCGGAGCGAACATTATCGATTAATATAATGGAACAAATTTTAATCTAATAAACCCTTATTTGACAATTATTTGCATCCCTAATTCAAACACTGTAAAACGATATAAATTAAACACTAAACACCCAAAAATACACCTTAGTTCAATCCAAACAGGCTGAATATCACATATTTCATGACTAACTCCACTTTCCAGATTGCCACCAAACTTCATTCAACTTTAGCATCTTTTTCTTTCTCCTGCTGCAGAATTTAGACTCTTGACAAATATTTCATGCATCAGTCATATAATAGGAGATGACTGTTCATTCGGATCGAGATCAGCTGAGACTGATGGAGAGTGTTATCCAGTCTGTCGTCGTGTTTCCTGGTGCCTCGCGCTGCAGTAGCAAAACATTGAAAATAGCAATCAATTGCAGAAAAAAAACATGTCGGATATTCTTCACCATAACTTTGGTTTTACTTGACCTATCAAAACATTTTAAAAAGTGGTGTATAATTTGAAGTCTCTACTTTTAAACACACTGAGTCATGTTGTAGTGAAAAGTTGGGTTAGCTACAGAGCTTTTGTCACAAATCACTCCTGAAACATTTCTCTATCCTGCCTGGACTCTCTTCTTCACCTCTTCACCTGACTCTCTGTTTTCCTGGACAGTGGACCCCAAGTCCTTGAAGTCCTGCACTCGCTACTGCTGACTTTCATTCCTCTTCTATCAAGGGCCTACCTCCACCTCTCCAAGTTCTCTTCCACCTGTTCCCTGTTCTCACCACAGATCACAATGTCCTCTGCAAACATCATATTTCAAAAGGATTCTTGTTAGTCTGTCCATCACCAGAGCAAACAAGAAGGGGTCAAGACATGTCCTTGATGCAGTTCCACCTCTACCTTGAATCTATCTGTCACTCCTACAACACGTCACCACTGCCCTGCTGTCCTCAGACATGTCCTGTACTAGTCTAACTTCCCTGCCACTCATAACTCACACATGTCATTTGTTTTTTCTAAATCTATAAAGACACAACAAAGTTCTTTCTGGCCCTCTCTGAACTTCTCCATCAGCATCCTCAAATGCAAAAATAGGATCTGTGGTTCTCTGTCTTGACATGAAACCATCCTGTTGCTCACAAAGTCACCTGTTGTCTGAGTCCAACTTCCACAACTCTCTCAGATCTTCATTGTGTGTCTCATCAACCTAATTCTCCTTGTGTTGTCTGAGTACATGGACGAGGCAAATCACTGGCCCTTAAGAAAAGGATTGTTTCCCTCAGCTGATTGTAGGGGGCGGTGGGGTTGTTTTTGTTGCCATGTGACCCACCTGCCCACATAAATGCTCATAGTCAAACCACATAAACTTGCTGATAAGAAATCAGGGCACCTACATTTACTTTCAGGACCTTGCAGAGTCTTTTTTTCACAAACTGCTGGTGTTGTGTGTGTCAGACTCATGTATGACATATAACTTACAACCACTGTCACTATTACTGTTTTTTTTTCATTTGAAACACTAAAGAAAGATTTTCTGAATAACAGCGTGTTATTTTTGCTGCCTTACTGATTCACTGTGAAAACACTTTAATAAGTAGAAGCTATGGTTACATCACCTATTTGTGTACAAACTAGCCACAACTTTTGGTTCATAACAGTATTGTTCATTTTATGAAAACAACATCAATGTGAACACAGATTATTATTTGCAAAAAGCTGAGTTTAAGAGTTAATCTTACTGTGACATAATTCTACTGGAAACCTAAGCACAGAAAGGAAAAAAGACTGACATAGAATGGAAACAAGGTGGCTCAAGGTGAGAGGTCTGAGTAAAAAAAAGGTCATGAGCTGACGTAAACACACTAAGGTCATTTAAGGTGTCAGTGTGTGTGTGTGTGTGTGTGTGTGTGTGTGTGTGTGTGTGTGAGAGAGAGAATGTGTGCAGGGTGACTCGTTTCCTGGCCTTGGAGAAGCAGTCAAGCTGGCAGCGTGTAGGAGGGGGAAGCCCTGGGCCTGGTCTGGCCAAAGCTTCTGGTTTTAGCCTTGCACTGAAGCAGGTTACTGAATTTATCAGGATGTGGTTCAAGTCTACAATCATTGCTTCTCACCCAGTGTTTGCTTTTTGTAATAGTCAAGATAAGATAAAAGTAGAAAAAAGTTAATTTTTTTCAGTAGATTGGTAAGAAAACTGCCTGTGGAGTGAAAAGGCCATGAAGTGGATCACCATGTTCCTACAAGATCTTAACTTATTCTAACTTATTAACGATGAATCATGGGTCTCACTCGTATTTATTGAAGGAATGCCTATGGCTTGTCCACTTTCATGACAGAGTTTCAGAGATCATTTCATGCTGAGACACCTGAAGTTATAGTCAGTTTGCTCAAACCTAAAAAAATAACTTATAATAACTTATTTCAATGTGATACAGCGAGATGTCCTCCAAGTATTGTGAATGATTCTCAGCTACTACCACACCAAATTTTAGCTCAAAATCTGTCAAACTGACTGATTTAAAGTTATATTTGTGTTGACTAATGTCAATTGTTGCCATTTTCAATTCGATTGAACTTAAAAGTTAATCGGTTGTTAATTAAATAGCAAATGGTTACTTTCATTAAAATCATTCTTGTGGTTCATGAAATATGTTGCTAAAAGACAGACAAGGTTGACTTTAACATTTAGGACTAAAGTTGCATGCAAAGTTTTCATGCAGCCAGTAGCATTTGGGGTATGGATGGTCAGCCACAATTACACAAGATTTTAGCACAATATTGATAAAATTGATTGAATTATAGCTAATTTTGTTTTTTGTCAGACCAGTTGGCTGTGGCAGGATTCCTGAACTGAATTGGCTTCAAAACTGAATCAGTTGTAGAAGTCTATCAGTTGTTTTTTTTTTTCATAAAGATTTTATCCAAATTCATCCAGTAGTTCACAAGGTACTTTGCTACCAGAGTTGACTCCAAAAAGTTATCCATCTATCTGTCATCAAGATATTTTGTGACTGATTAACTGAATTTTAGATACACAATTATTTTATACTTTGTGATTCATTTGAATCATTAACCTCAAACAGTAAGAGAATCAATAAGTCTATATTTAATTTTATGCCCAATCCCAATAGTCACACTTCCACTCGTGTCCTTCAAATTTGCATTCCCGCTGAAGGGTTCCAGTTCATAGTTGTCTCAATTCTTTGAACTGGTCTTTTACCCCACCCCCTTTGCACCCTTGATCCACACTTTGGCTAAACCTGCATGCAAGCGGCCTTCTGCGCAGTGTATTAGGCCCAATTCATTGCTGTATGTGATGTTTTGAATTAAAAAGCAGAAATATGGCAATGTCCACCATGCGCCTTCCAGTCTAGTGGTGGCAGTAATGCACTTAAATTAGTCTGCCAACTGCCAAAAAAAAAAAATCAAGAAGAAGAACTTATTTAAGAAGTTGTATACTCTGGTGTATAAGTCTCCTTCGGTTCATGAGCATTCTTCTCCTAAAAACGATTGGTTGTTGTAGTTGTACTATCATTTTTAGCAGTACAAATGCCAAAACAGCTTGCGGTCCCACTATTTTGGATGTCGCAGTTATGATGCACAGGCGCAAGTTGATGACGTCACCCGTAATGTCTCAATTCTCTAATTTTTGCACGCTTTTTAACCTGCACAATGGAATGCTTATGTGCAATTCGACTGAGTGCACACTTCATAAAGGGGCATAGGGTGTAGTGCGAGTATTGAGACTGGGCCATCATGTTCGTTTCTACAACTTACTTCCTTGTTTATACCATGACATCATATTGTCAGTGAAAAAAAGGATCTATTTAATCTATCAATCATACAAGAAATGCATCGGCTTCAATAAATACACAGCTAAATGATTTTTTATTTTATGTTAATGTTCCATTTTTGATTTTTACAGCCAGTAATGAGTAGCTACAAAACAAGTAGTTTGGAAGCTGGTTGTAGCTGTTTTTCACATTGTTGTGCCTACGTTATTTACTGGCAGAAAACTATTATTACCTTCACACTCAAATACAGTTTACTGTTCACGATGATGTGTCATAAGAGTTTGTCTGACTTGAGCCTTTACACACTTTACACACTTGTTATAAACTACAATGAAAGGAGGTAGTGTAAGTTGAAGATACAATGGTTGTTTTCATACTTGGCAAAAAAAGAAAATGAAAAAACGAGGAACAATCATATAATAAAAAACACACATGGGTAAAGAAATGGCTGAAAGAAATGTGGACATGGGCTTTCACGTGTCAACGTGTTAAAAAAAAGTGTGAGGAAGAGAAAGACAAGATTGATAGTTTTATGATTGTGAGGCTTTCTTTGTGCTCTGTGTAAAGAGACAGATTGCCATCAGGACGGTTGGAATTTGAGTCTTATCTCTGCTTGGCAGGGCCCACTCACAGGAGCAGTGGATGAAGTAGCCCCTGGCGCAAGCCTGCCACTGGACAAATACTGCTGCTTCTCTTACGCTCAGCTTAACAACATGATTAGCACTGTACTGAGGTTGGATGTGTCTGTTCAAACCAACAAAACTGCTGCAGTTCTCTGTGTCCTCGCTGTCACATTGTTATAATTAGGGCACTTAGGTAACACAGAACCATATGTTAAATAGATCAACATCATACAGAAAGCATAGAAGTCACTTTTGAAAAGAGCACAGAGCATAAGCTGGAAATCTTGAGTACCAGTACTGATTAGGATTTAGCAGGAAAAACAGTGAATTGACAACTTTATTTATAACCAAGCCTAAAGAGATAGTGAGGTTCAATGGGAAGGTTATGAACATCTATTATTATGGAGTGGGAAACTTCAGGCACCTCACAGTTTGTTTCAGGTATGATTAAGAAGGCTGCCGTGCAATTTTAAATAATTATTGATGCATCTTGGAGGCAGCTGTTTGTTCACAAAACATTGTAAAACTGAAATACAAAGAAAATAAAAATAAAGATAGATCCATCTGGAAAATTATGGAGGATAAAATGTCCAAGGTTATCCTCAAGATCTTTCCCAACCAGAAGCTGTGGGCGGACACAACCAATTCTTGTTGTTCTGTAGACCCGCACTACCATGGACAACACGGGCTAGTCACCGGAGCGTTAGCTACAATTATAATGGCCCTTTATAAACTGTGCACTCAGTCAAATTGGCTATGATCATTTACCAGTTTTCACAATTCATAAAAACTATCAATAAAGTAAAAAAGTAGATACATTCAAGAAAACAATAATGAACCCATCAAAACAAGCTTTAGATTACTCCTTTGACCGTGTAAATATAATTTACTATTGTTCTTCTTTTGTTTGCTTTTTGTTTTAAGTTTATTTTTCTTTGTATAAAACTTTGTTTATTTCTTTGAATATATTACGTTCAATAAATTATTAAATAAAAAAAATTACTTAAAGGATCATTTGGGAAAACAAAATTGGAAGGATGTATATGTTGATGATGTAAACAGAGCATATGAAGTTTTCATGAATATTTTAGGAGCTCTGTATGAAAAGAATTTTGTGCAAAAAAAATATAGAAAAATAAATATTGTCGACAAACCATGGATGACAAAAAAGATTGAAAAATGCTTGTAAAAAAAAGAATTACTTGTACTCATGCTTCCTGAAATTGAAAACAAAAGAAGTAGAAGATACAAGATGTAGAAAAAAGAATTGTTATGGATTATAAGAAAACACATGAAGAAATATTACAGTGATTTATTAGACAAAAGTAAGGATGATATGAAAGCGACATGGCGGGCAATGAATAGTGTCTTGAAGAGCCATAAAGCAAGATCAGATATTTCACAATATTTTGTAAACGATGGAAATGAAATCCATGATCAGAATTAAATTGTAATTGTAATTGTGGTTGATGGAACTGTCAAAGAAGAAATAATGAATATTGTAAAAAATCAAAAGATTGGGTGGACATGGATATGATGTTTGTGAAGGAAATAATAGGTTATTTTATTGAGTCATTTACATATATATGTAATTTATCATTTTCAATGGGAGGATTTCCAGACAATATGAAAATAGCCATGGTAATTTCTCTTTTTGAGAATGATGAGAAAAATGTGTTCAACAATTACAGACCAATATCCCTGTTACCACAGTTTTCAAAAGTTTTAGAGAAGTCATGCTCAGTGTTGTTAATCGCATGTCCAGAAAACTCTGGCTGGGTTCTTGTTAGGGCTTGGAGTTCATCCAACTTGTTCCCCAATGATCTTACATTGTCCATCATGGTCGATGGAAGAGATGGTTTGAACTTCCTCCTTCTGTCTCTCCTCTTTGCTCCTGGTCTGCA
>JARVJO010000227.1:22448821-22466112 GCA_031762555.1 Cynodonichthys magdalenae
CATGATCAAACAGATGCCGCTCAACCAACCATTTTGCCTCCCAAAACAGAAACACAAAGCTAAAAAGTGGGAAATCATTATCGGACTTTAATATCGGCCCAGTTTTACATATCGGACCGATACGATATTCTAAAAAATGACCAATATCGGCCGATACCGTAATTAATGCCGATATATCGTGCATCCCTATAACAAATGTCCAAAAGCAAGATAGGTGTTAGCAAAAATCCTTCCAGCTGCACAGCACCCAACAGTAGATGTAATAAAAATCCAAAAATAGCGACCTATATCCAGAAAGAGTAATTAAAAAGTTTAAAATGAAAATTTCAGAACAAATGTAACAGAGCTACTCTAACATGCTGCCACCTTGAGCGACACAATTCTAGAGGCCAAGAAACCAAAATGAACAAAGGGAAGGCTGACTGTGGTCTACTCCTCTGTCACTACTGCTTAGTTATCACCTTCCTGCAGCGATCATGCCTGATCTTGACTTCAGGAAGCAAGAAAACCACACAAGCATAAACATAAGGAGAAATTGGGAAAGAGAGTTATAGCGATAGTATTGAACAACAAATGATAATTAGAGCATTACCTGAATACTCTGATAAGTCAAATCCTACTTTCAAAATGACATCCATCTAAATGTTGTCAGGACGTTTGTTTGTTTGTTTGTTTAATGTCAGAGGGTAAAAATATAGACATATATTTGTAAGCATGCACTGTGCAGAGCCAGGGTTTTCTGGCTGCCTGCTCTTAATCATCCTCACAGTGTCTCATTCCCACACAGTGTTGTCATGTTGACTTTTACAGCTCCAGGTCTCATCTTCGCGTGTCTGTGAAACAATTTCAGTTGAAATGTGAGTAATGTCTCACAGGCAGCGCCGACAGAGGTCTGAGCAGCTTCTCACCATTATTTGGAGGCAGCATATTGTTAAAATTGAGTCAGCAGCATCAAACTGATCATTTATCTCTTACTGAATGATTTTGAACATTGTGCTCCTTGCATAATCTTTATTTTTAGAAGTCATTCTCAGTTTCAAAAGAACATTATACTTACATTTTAGACCTGAAAAATATAACTTTGGAGACGGCTAGAACACTTTAAAAATTAAAAACCCAGCTGCCTGACAGTTGTTATTATAATAATTTAAGCTTTTTTAGTCGAAACTTAAAAAACAAAATGACGTGAATGACTCCCTACTACCACATCAAATTTTAGCTCAAAATCTGTTAAACGGACTGAGCTATAGTCATGTTTGTGTTAGCTAATGTGAAGTAGCTGTGGTGGCTGACTTTTATTGGATTGGCTTCAAAAGTTAATCAGTTGTACTTGCATACCCAAATTATATTTAAATCCATCAAGTGGCTCAATAGATACAACAGACACATGAACACACATAAAGACTTGGGTGAAAATATTATCGCCCTCTTTTAGCAACAGAAAATACATATATTTATTTGGATTAGCTTGGCTCTTAATAAAGAGACATAAGCAGAAAAATGTGCACGAAAAACAAGAATTATCAGATTAGTTTACAACCTGAAACTGGGTCTGTGTCCAGATTCAGAAATTGCGTCATTCAAAGGCCAAATTTGATTGATGCGCTGAGGACTGTCCAAATTTCAAGGCTCCTCCAAATGCAGCCCACAAATGCGTCCCCCTTTACCCTAGATTCGAGGGACGGGTCTGGTAGATTCTGCCCCAAGATGCATTGCCAACCGGGAGATTGATTGCTTGTAATGGAGGATGAAGTGAGCAACAGGTAAACAGTTTTAAATGAAAATCTGGCAAATTAAAATCTTTTAAGACTTGTGTCATTAGAGGCTTCTGTCATTTGTAGACATGATTTTTTAATATTAATCTTGTCAGAAATCATTGTAAACAAGCTCATATGGTGGGTCCCTTAGTTTTTCATGTATTGCCTCTAAGCTCATTTTGTTACTTAATAGTATAATTTATTAATAATTATATTAATATTTTGCTAACTTTGATCTATTTTCAACCTTCATTGCTTCTGTTTAGTGCTGTCATGGTTGCTAGGCGACAGGTCATACTCCAGGGGAAGCTGAAGGCTAGACCATCCCAATGCACAGCCACTTTCTACCAGTCTTCGCGTAGAGTAGGTAGCCCGGGTCCTTCGAATGACACAGGCCCTGAATTTGGACACAGCCTGGGTTGTGATGTTTGTTTTCAAGCTCTTAAACTGACTTCATGTCTAAGGTGTGATGTCAACGATATATCAAGCATGTCTGACATTTAAAGAGTTGCTCATTTCCCCTCAGCAGCTTTGTCAAGCAACAGTGAACATCTTACCCCTTTGAGCAAATGTTTACAAGCTGCCTCTGACAAATATTAAAGCTGACAGTCAAACCCTCATCTCCAGATCCTGCTAAAGATAAACAACCCACGTTGAACAGTTTACTTAACTTGACTCTCTTCTCTGTATGCATCGTTTCTCTCTGTGGAGTTTAGCTAATGTCACAAGTTGTTTCTCAAGAGTATCTAATTTATTTGCACCTGCTTTCTGAATAAACCACATGAGGTCACAGGAAATTGTGCATTGCTCCCTCTGGCACCATGTTTGTAATAATATCCTGTAGTGTGTGCAATCAGCTATTATTTACAGTTTGTACCATTATATATGTGTGTTTATGAAGGAAGTGTGGGCTGTGGTGCAATTTCCACACATGGTCCAAAGTGCAGACATATTCATCAAAGTTAGTCTCACTAGAACGAGGAGGTCAGATTCCCCAAAACAGCCACAGCTTCTGTTTAGTTTGTCTATCATGTCCCACCACCCTATTCACCCACTCACTATCTCAACACGTTCATGTTTATTTGCCCCTGGGGGCCGTAGTAAATCTATGAGGGGCAAGTACAGAGCATGCTAACAGCTTGGAAAATATAAGTGGACTGTAGCAATAACTGAGATAGGTAGATAGATAGATGATTTATTTACTACAGACTCATAGTCCAGATTACATAAAAAAGAACAATCAATAAAAAAGAGAAAAAAATAATAAAGAAATGTTGAAACTGTTGGTTTTTACATCTTTCTCTTGTTTTCTGTCTCACGTTCTTTCTTTCGCACATCTGATTAGATATTGTTTGGGCCGCTTGTGAAGCAATGGTTGAAAACAATGTGTTTGCTGTGGCTGGCAGTGGTGGGCCATTTTTACTTTATGTAAAGGGATTCTCACCAATCTTATATGAAATCACGTCATCTTAATGCATGTAGCATGAATGAAATAAAATCTGGGAAAGGAAAGTTCTGTTTTGCTTGTTTGACAGTATCTCGCTACCATTTTCTACTCCAATAATGACAGTTTTATTGGTCAAAACATAGCAAAAGTCTCTTGGCTGATCAGACATATCTTGTAAAACGGATACTTGTGACAATAAATTATTAGTCTTATTCTCTCAGTTTTACACGTTTGTTTTTAGTTTGGTTCTGTCAGCAAAACAGAATTTTCTAATCTTAGTTCAAAACTTAAATGGCACTTTGAGTTGGAAAAATGGGAACAACTTCCTAATAAGGGTCTGCTTATAATGGAATTTAGGAAAGTCTTTCAAATAGATTATTCATGAGTTTGTAAGCACTTGAAAAAGTATCAACGACTGAATAAAAATGTAATAATTAAACATAAATAACTGTAATAAAACACTGTTTATACATTGAAGCACACTTTTGTTTTGGTTTGGTTTTATGTTTTTTTGCAAAATCATATTTTGTAATTTTATTTATTCAGGTAATTTGGTTTAGTGGCTCAGCTCATATTTTGAACTGATTATTAACTTTATGCCAAAACAAAGAAATGCTTTTAACTTACTGCCATGTTTTATTTTTTAGATCTAAAGTATGAAAACATGACTAATAGTACAGCACTTGATCATATCAGATAGTGAGCCTTAAAAAGAGTGTTTTATAAAGAATAAAGATTTGCAAAGTGTTTTCAAATCTGTTTAATATTGATAATGCATTAGACTGTGTTTTTTACTTGCCTTAAGATTTATTAAGAAGTGGCTTACTGTTTGTTTATTTAAAATGGGTTGGTTTTGTTTATCATACTGGTTAGTTTTTAAGCAGTATCTGTTACTTTAATTTCTTTAATGTGCTGTATCTGATAAAGGCTACATAACTATGATTTATATTTTGTCTAATTTTGGTGTCAGAATAAATGTCAAAGAGCTGCACCTGGTTTAACACATTTTTGTTTTGATTTGTGAAGTCAGATGTTGAAATAAATCCCCCCCCCCCGCTTTTTTTCTTTTTTCTCTCTCCCTGTCTGCAGGACCTGTCCTGCATTGATGACCTCTCAAACTCTCTGTTCTCCTCTCCGACTGACTCTCTGTCAGAGTATGCTGACGCTCACACCCTTGTCAGCGGAGACAACCTGGACACAGTTCCCACGCTCTGGGACGTCAACACTAGCAGCACCGCCACACCAGCACAGAGCCACTTAGAGGTCAGCAGCAAACAATCAGCCACAGAAAACCTGGTTATTACACAAGCAGTTTAAACTACTATTACTGTAACTACATCTAACTACTGTGTAATCATGGCTTGTTTAAATAATCTCATGTTTTTTTTTAGGAGGGGGGTTGTCAGTAGAGACCAAAAAGCAAATAATGGTCCTATTATTCAGCTCAGCTTGATTTGCTACTGCGTTTTACTCCCCTTACATGAAGCTGTGCTTGTGTTCATTATAGTGTGAATGCATTCACACTATTAATGTTGTTTTTTTTTCTTCTGTGTGTTTTTTGCCATCTAACTCATTCCACAATTTTT
This sequence comes from Cynodonichthys magdalenae, assembly GCA_031762555.1. Lineage (NCBI taxonomy): Eukaryota > Metazoa > Chordata > Actinopteri > Cyprinodontiformes > Rivulidae > Cynodonichthys > Cynodonichthys magdalenae. The sequence continues at coordinate 22,453,612 of JARVJO010000227.1, forward strand.
GTGCTATTTCAACAATTCATATATCAAAACGTTCAGCTCATTTATGCCATCGCTGCGATGACTTTTGGTACTTCATCAACCTATACTTTTTTGGATATTTCGTTTTTCTGCCTTTTTTTCTCATTGAAAATGAGTTTTTTAACATCCCTAAAACCCTTTACAAGGTTTATAAATATTTACTGCACTTTTCACATTTTGTTGTGGTTCTGCTATTTTTACTTCTTTCCGCTTATTTTCTTATTTTCTTTTACTTTTTTTTCTAATTTTATCTTTTTCAGTAATCCTTCTACTCCTTTCAGCTATTTTTCTATTAAGTTTATTTTTTTAGGCTTCGAAAACCTTCTTTCTGGTATTTAAGCTTTTTATGCTTCTTTTATCTGATTTCTGCAAAGTTCAGCTTTTTTTTGCCCTTTTCACTACTTTGAAGCTAAAAAGCTCATTTTTGTTTTTTTATTTAAATTCATCTTTTTGTGAAATATTCAACTTTTTACTGCTTAATTCAACAAATGTGCTTTGTACTAATTTCAGCTGCTTTAGGTATTTTTACCACAAATGCGACTCACATGAGGAAATTGAGAATCCCCACTAAGCTTTGAGGAAAGCCATTCAACTAATTCAGTGAGTTACTGGCTTAATGATAGTATCTTACGTTGTTGTGACTGTCTGGTGATTAGTTGGTGAACAACATCAGCAGAGTGGTCTCCAAGATGTTGCAATACATTTGCCGGGGTTCTCAATTTCCTTGTGCGAGTTGCAGAGACTGGCAGTCTCGTCACCTAAATTGGCATAAATTATAGTGTGACAGGGCTTTGCAGTTAAACCACACCCTGCTTCTGGGAACAAAAACATTTAAGAAGTCCTATAATAATAATAATATTCATAATAATAATATAATAATAACTATTTACAGATGACAGGCACTATAAAACATGCTACTTGATAGGATTTTATGGAAGATTCACTCTCTTCAGATTACCTTACGTTATTAATTGTTAAAAACTTTCCGTTTCTATCATTGATTTGTTCTTCTGTCTGCTTGTCCTCAAGTCAATAGTCTTTAGGTTTTCAGGATTTGTTCCTGTGTTTCTTTTAACTAAGCTGTTGAAGTCTTGTTAAACTTGATGGGTTCAATCACATTTTTTTATTTTATTGGAGCACATTTATATCCCCTAGTTTCTGAAAGCTCATCATGTTTTCCTTTCCATTATGCCCTTGCGCCATCCATCATGTTTTGCAGACACTCATGTCTTTATCTGCTTTTTGTTGCTACTGGCTTTTCACCAACAGACGTCTGATCTGTTGAGAGCTGCTCTAAAACACAAAGATAAACACACAGTGATTAGTCTTTTTTTGTTTTGTTTTTTTAGTTATTTTGTTTCAATTTCCTACTGCATTTGTTTTATTTGAGTTTATATTTCTTTATGTTATGTTTTGTTGACAGCAGAATGGCACCGGCAGGTTTCAAAACTTCACCAGTTTGGATGATATAACTGCTATTATCAGCACTCCATCTTTAGGAGGATTCCAGGTAGCAACACCAACCTCTTGAGTGTCGTGTTAAACGAAGTCACTAACAAAGTGTTTCTTGGAAAACACAGATATACAGGTTATCTGTTTAATGTGTATGTCTGCGGCATGGGGAAATGTTATTAACAGAAATGTCTACTAATCTGGAGGGGGTCTCATTTTGACACAGCAGAACATGAGGTTTTAGCTGATGGGTGAAAATCTAACATTTGAGTTCTCCTTGACAGCATTACATCTGTAATCCTGCAAGCATCTCTGCAGTTTGCATAAGTTTATCTGTCTTCATGCAAACTAATGCAGCATAACATGGAAATTATGCCCTCTTTTTAATTTTCATACATAACAAGCATTGTTAGTGTATTCAATCATCTGTGTGTCAAAAAGAGATCCTCCACTTTTCTACTTCCTCAGATAACATTTTCCTGATAAGGAGATGCAATGTCTTTATTGTCTGCCGTTCTTTGACGGCCACCCCAATTCCAAAAAACATTGGGACATTTAAAATATAAATAAAATTGGAAAGCAATGATTTGACAATCTCATGAACACATGTTTATGAGAAATGTGTAAACTAAGAAATTATCCAAATTCGTTGGAAAGAAATATGTAATTTTGAATTTGATGGCAGCAACACATCTCAGAAAAGTTGGCACAGGGGCAACAGAAAGCTGTAAGGAACAGCTGGAGGGGCATTTTGTAATTGACAACAGGTCAGTAAGTGAACTGGGTATAAAACAATCCTTTTAGAGAGGCTGAATCGCTCAGAAGTAAAACAGAGCTTTACCAGTCTGCAAAAAACTGCATCTCAAAACAGTGGAACTATTTCAGAGTTTTTGTTTTTTCAAATGAAATTTTGATAACTTTGAATATCCCATCATTTACAGTTCATAGCATCATCTAAAGAGGGGCCCAAAGTGGGGCCTGCAGGCCAAAAACTGGCCTTTGATTTGGCCTTTCAGCAGTTGTCCTGGTTACCAGATTGTAATCTCTTGTCATTCTATGTAAAAACATACTTAGAGTCATTCCATCTATTGATCCCACGATTAAATAAGAGGCTGTAGTGCAGATAGTTTTAAATCATGGTGCGTACTTTATATTAAAATTAAACATGAAATACAAGTAACTACAAGAGCCATTCAGATTAGATTTAAGCACACGTGTAGATTTGCACACTATAAGACCACAAACACTCATTTTATCAATTTATGAAACATCCCATAAGCCTTTGCTGTCCAAGTGTACATCAAACTTTCTTCAAGCGCACAGGCTAAAAGAAAAACAAAGAATGTGGGCCACTGCATGGACTGCTAGCTTAATCATAAAAAATAAAAGGACTTAAAAAGTATTTAAATTTGTATGTATTATATTATAGCGTTTGGCCCCCAGCCCGCAGATAGATTTTCATTTTGGCCCCCTCGGGGAGGAAGTTTTGGCACCTCTGGTGTAAACACCATTTATTGTGCCTTCCACAATTGCTGGATGTGAACACTATCCAGAAACACTGTCATCTTGTTTGGGCCAAAGCTCCTTTAAAACAAACTGAAACTAAGTGGAAAACTGTTCTGTGGCCAGACAAATCAAAATTTAAGATTCTTCTAACAATGAATGAGCACCATGTGCCCTGAAGAAGAGAAGAGAAGAGAAGAGAAGAGAAGAGAAGAGAAGAGAAGAGAAGAGAAGAGAAGAGAAGAGAAGAGAAGAGAGAGGACCTCCAACCTGTTATCAGCACACAGTTCACACGCCTGCCTCTCTGATGATATGGGCATGCATTAGAGCCCCTGACATTGTGAGGGAAAACTCCAGGTGCTGAACTGGCCTGCCTTCAGTCCAGGTCTGTCACCAACTGAAGACATTTGACATGTACTATTTGATGATCATAAAAAAAAACTCAAGCAAAGAAGACTGAGGACTGTTGAACAGCTAAAATCCTACATTAGACAAAAACAGGACAACATTCCCCACCAAAAACTCCTGCATCTGTTCCCAGTTCTTAGACTTGTTGTTTAAAGAAGAGGTGATGCTTCAGTGATAAATACTGACCTGTCCAAATTTTATAAAGATTTGTTGCTGCCGTAAAATTAAAATTAGTCCAACAGCCTTTTTTAGCCGTTTAAAAATGTGAATATCATTGGAGCCGCACTGTTGTTTTCAGGCTCAGGGAACACAGCCGCCACCACCAGAGGAGGAAGAGGATGCTGAGGAGGAAGAGGCAGAGGAACTGGGACATGTTGACACATACGCTGAGTACAAACCTTCTAAATGTATGTTAATAAACTCACACCTTTATACCTTTTGTTATCGCTGGTATAGATTTAGGTTCACTTTTTTCCCTCCTCTTTTCAGCCACTGTAGGAATTTCTCATCCTGACATAGTGGTGGAAACCAACACGCTATCCAGTGTCCCTCCTCCTGACGTCACATACACTTTGGTCATCCCAAAGCCAACCATTGACAGTGGGCTACTGTCTGCGCTGCAGCTTGAAGCTATCATTTACGCCTGCCAGGTGCTCACATCAAAACACAATTCATAAACTAAATCATTTTTAAATGTTCAGTTATTAATGTTTCATTTCTGCCTGTGTCTTCTTGTTTATTGTCCCTTCAGCAACACGAGGTGATCCTTCAGAACAACCAGAGGGCGGGCTTCCTGATTGGAGATGGCGCTGGTGTCGGCAAGGGGCGCACCGTGGCAGGAATCATCCTGGAGAACTTCCTTAAGGGAAGGAAGAAAGCACTGTGGTAAGAAAAGTTTTGGTACCAGGTCTGAAAAGTTATCTGAAGCACGTAGGAGCTTGTTTGTGGAAAACTGGGTTGGACTTACAGCATTTTTTTTCTTTCTCTTTTCTTTTGTTGTTTCTGCCCTCAGGTTTAGCATATCCAATGACCTGAAATTTGATGCAGAACGAGATCTCAAAGACATAAATGCACAAACTATTCCTGTGCACGCCTTAAACAAGGTGAGTTCAGGCAGGTGTTGGTGTCCAAATAAATACGTACAGCACAACAGAAGATGAGCCATTATCCTCACGTTTGAATTGTTTCAATGTTTCGTTAGATAAAGTATGGAGACACAGCTACCTCAGAAGGAGTCCTGTTTGCAACTTACTCTGCACTGATTGGAGAGAGTCAAGCAGGAGGGCAGCACCGGACGAGGATAAGGCAGATCCTGGATTGGTGCAAGCCGGACTTTGATGGAGTTGTATCCTTTTTCTTTATCATCTGTTGCCAAAAACCAGAGGTGGACAAAGAGGTTTTTGCTTTTATTTGTGTAAAACTCCAATGAAGTTGGGACATTGTGTAAAGCAGAGGTGTCCAAAGTCGGTCCTCAAGGGCCGGTGTCCTGCATGTTTTACCTGCTGCCCTGGTTCAACACAGCTGAACCTAAGGAGGGCTTAATTAGTGGGCCTCTGCAGACCTTGATGGCAAACTGAGAAGGTGAATCATCTATTTGAATCAGCTGCAGGAGACCGGCCCTTGAGGACCGGAGTTGGACATGCCTGGTGTAAAGCATTATACAAAACAGAATACAATGATTTGCAAATCCTTGTCAACCTATATTCAGTTGAATATACTACAAAGACAAGATATGTATCGTTCAAACAAATAAATGTCATTGGGGTTTTTTTTGCAAATAGTTATGCTAAATAATACTGGTGTTATGATAAACAGTTTACATCACTTTTTTCTGAACAAGACCTTCTTATTTGATGCGCGGCAGGCAAAAGGAAACACAGTAGTGTCATAGAATAAACAGCTCAATTCGCCATTATTCTCATCCTTCTCTCGAGCCGAACCCCCCCCCCCCCCGACCTACTTTCTGACTAAGGCCCAGTGTTATTTGTCAAGTGCAAAAAAAATCTACAAGAAGAAGAAAATAAAAAGACACGGAAATTTAATGAAGTTTGGCAAGACTGGAGAGACAGCGAGAGAAAGTAACTCAACACGTCACAGACTATACATGCTCACCCCTTCCTGCCCTGATAATACCCTACACCGCTGTATCATCCAAAGATATTATGTCGGTACGAAAAAGATCGATACCACCCAACCCTACATGTGCTGTACATTTACAATTGATTAACTTTTGGGGTCAACCAAAATCAAGATGGTTACCACAGCCAGGTGAACTTCAAACATGGTTATAATTGTCGTTTTTACTGATATTGCATAATAATTTAGTGTTGCAGTAGATGAAAGTCATTTACAACATATAGTGTTTTATATATATTGTGAGCAGGACTTCTCAAAATCACCAATATCAAAGTTTTTAATCTTTCTTCTGTTCTTGGATTAAAACAACCCACAAGGCCTCAACTTTAAGTCTCGGGCCATGTGGGTCCTTTTGAGCCAAGGGCAGCAGGAGGGTTCATGTTCAGCTACAACTCTGTCATTTATCAACCCAAGTCGATATTTGTCTAAAACACTGGCATTAATAAGATGATTTGTTGATTTTGAGCTGAACCTCACTTCTAACATTGTATTTAATCGTCCACAAAACAATCTGTTCTGCGGATTTGTTTTTCTTTCCTTGACCTCACTACTACAGATTATTTTTGATGAATGCCACAAAGCTAAGAACGCCACATCTACAAAAATGGGCAAAGCAGTGCTTGACCTGCAGAACAAGCTGCCACAGGCCAGAGTGGTGTACGCCAGTGCCACAGGTGGGCTGACAGACATATGAATACTGATGCTAACAAGGAACTACAAGAGGCCTTTTAAAACACTGACATTGTCATGTCTTCTAGGTGCCTCTGAGCCAAAGAACATGATTTATATGAGCCGCCTGGGAATATGGGGTGAAGGCACACCATTCAGAACCTTTGAAGACTTCCTGCATGCCATCGAGAAGAGGTACTCAGAGAGAACTCCATTGTAGACGTGTAAATCATTGCAAAGTGACTTTGCAGTTACGGCCCATAAAGAACTCATATAAATCCTTTATATGTCTTTTTTGCCTACAGAGGGGTTGGAGCCATGGAGATTGTGGCCATGGACATGAAAGTGAGCGGGATGTATATTGCCAGACAGCTAAGCTTCTCTGGTGTAGCCTTCCGCATTGAGGAGATTGGACTGGACAGTGACATCAGAGAGGTCTACAACAAAGCTGCCAAGCTGGTGAGTTTCATGCCTCTTTAAAGTGAATCCCAACTAGTTGTAACATTAGACATTGTTTGATAAATTGTTACTTCAAGTGTAAAAAAAAGACTCTAAAAATACTGTTGGCTGTTTAGATTTTCTAAATTTTAAACAATTATATTGTCATACTGACGGCACCATATTATTTACGCCACAAATCATCTGGGTAGATGACGGTTACTAGGTCCTCCGGTGTGAGGCTACGAGCTGGATTCACCCTGAAGGGTAATCTTGGACAGTATCTGTCGATTAGTACTTTTAAATAAAACCAGGGTGCGCTGACAGAAAATGTTGAAGTGACTCAGCCTGAAACTGAAAATGTAGATGGAGGACAACAGAGCTCCTTCATGGAAGGAGAAACTCAGCTTATTCTGATAGCTTAGCATTAGCGCTAATGCTTAATGCTATAGTACCATATCTATATGATTTTATCTTGGGCGCTAACCCTATATCGTCATGTACGTGTATTAGCTCTGGGTGCTAACGCTATATTGCCAAATAAATATATGTATTAGCTTTGAAGCTAATATATATATATATATATTTAGTTACAAAAGGATTTATTTCTACATTGTCCTTTATGTCAACACACATTAGTTTCATTTAAAAGGACTGAGGACCTAGTAAACATTATTATTTACCCAGTATGAACACCTGTGTAAATAATATGGCGCCTTCCATGTGACAATATATTTTTTAGAATTTATAAAAACTGAAAAGTCTACATTTTACATTTACAGTTAGTTTGTTTTTTTTTACAGTTGAAGTAAATGTTTATCAAATAATGTTAATATAATAGTAATAATGTTCCAACTAGTCAGAGGTCTATTTAAGACTTCTTTTTCCCCGTCAGAAAGCTTGAGAAGTGACAGCTCTGAATGTGTTTGCAGTGGGCGGAGGCGTTGCAGATGTTCATGCATGCAGCTGACGAGCTGGGCCTGGTCAGCAGGAAGTCTTTGTGGGGACAGTTCTGGTCTTCTCACCAGCGCTTCTTTAAATATCTCTGTATTGCTGCCAAGGTGCGCTCACTAGTGGAGCTGGCCCAGAAAGAGCTGGAGGCTGGAAAGGTCAGTGGATGCACACTTAACCACTATTGGGACTAACCCTAACTTAGTAAGCATTGAGAGCTTTGAGGAAGAACTTGGCTCTTATGCCTGCAGCAAACCTGCAACAGAAATGTTTACAGTAACAATATTTTTTGCATTTTGAAAAAGATTTTCAAATATTAGTAAATTCATAAAGGTTTCTGAATAAAACTTTCTGTTCACAAAGAGTTGGTGTGTATTTCTCTTTTTTTATTTCATTTGCAGTGCATAGTTATCGGGCTGCAGTCTACTGGAGAATCACGCACCAGAGAAGTCTTGGATGAGAATGATGGACATCTTGACAGATTTGTTTCTGCAGCAGAGTAAGTGTTAAAGGGAACTCGGACTAGTTGTTACATTAGACATTATTTTAAAAACATTTTAAAAGTACTGTAATTTTTTTTATAAATTTTAAAAAACATTTAATCACACGGACAGCACCATATTATTTACGCTGCAAAACATAACGCGTAAATGTTGACCTTTACTAGGTGTTATGGTGCGACACTGCGAGCTCTATCTACCCTGAAAGTTAAACTTGGACAATATTTGACTATCAGCCCTTTTAAATGAAACTGGAGAATGTAGAAATGACTCAAACTGAAACTGAAAATCATGATGGAGGACAACAGAGCTGCTCCATAGGAGAAACTCAGCTTAGCCTGTTAGCTTTCTCGTTAGTGGCAAGCTAATATGGTATACCATATTAATATTACCAAACATATGTATTAGCTTGTGCGCTAATGCTATAGCAGTAGCGCACAAGCTAATACATATGTTTGGCAATAAAATGTTAGCTTTATCCCCACATATTTGTTAGTAATATAAATATATAGCATTAGTTCCCAAATTAACACTATTAGCTCAGGAACTAATGCTAAATATAAATATTTATAAGTATTACATCAGGCATTCACGCAAAAGCTGACGTTCTCCTTCCATGAAGCAGCTAGTAAATGTCATCAATTACTCTGTATGCTTTGTGGCGTAAATAATGTGCTGTCCGTGTGACAAAATTAAACAGCTTACAGCCTTAGACTGTTTCAGGATGAACACATTCAGAGCCACATTAGTAGAAAAACAACTTTCCTGTTCGTTTTGACCCAGTTGTGGTTTTGCTGGTGATTGCTGTTCGTGATCCTCTTCCACGTCGTTTTGTGACGTGCTGCAACATAATGTTTCAGTTTTGCTGGCGCTTCACACAAACGCACAGTACTCTGTCATGGTTTGTCGTCATTTAAAGCACCAACCTCTTTCTTTTTTTTTTTTCTTAGCAGCATCTATTTAATCAATGAGTGACTCATTCATAAAAACAAGGGGAAAAAAAGGAAGTTCTGAGTGCTCTGAACTCTGTGACCTTAAGTGTCTTGCAGCAGTCAAGTCTGCGAGTGTGATTTTATTAGATCGCACCACAGCTTCGTTATCTGTCTGTCAGCACCTGTCGGCTTTTAGGAGGTGGATCAGGAATGCACGTTCTGTCAGAGCTGGCTTGTGTTTTTGTGATTGCTTTGATACGACAATCAAAAGGGTTTTTTTTGCTTTCTTTGCTTTAGGGGAGTTTTCCAGTCCCTTGTATCAAAGCATTTTCCTTCAGAGAAGCAGAGAAGGGAGAAGGCACCAGGGAATAAAAGAAAACGTAAGTAAATTAAAGGCTTGTAATGCCCATGTAAATGTGAATGTTATGTACCGTCTTTTAACGCTTGCATTAGGGGATGTTAGTGACTCTCAGTTGCTACTACACCTAAGTTTAGTTCAGTATCTGGTAAATTGACTAAGTTATAACCATTAGGGCTGCGTGATAAAAACTGACATTGAGATTTTTTTCTAACACTGCAATATTTTTTGCGATATGAAAAAAAATACAGGAATTTTCAACAATTGACTTCAATAAGTGCCACATCTGTCCCGCTTTACAATGAATCACCCAGCTTTACGTGATGATTAAAGTGTTCTTGTGCTGCTTTAAGTTTTTCATTTCAACCTCTCATCGTATCTCCCAATCAGGGAAGCCTAGAGGTCGTCAGGCCAAAGTGCCCAAACACACAGTGGACAGCGGCGGCGTGATCAACATCTCAGACGACAGCAGCAGCGACTCGGACGGCATGGACACAGACTCCAACTCCTCGCCAGATTCCCTGCAAGACAACGACGACGTCATCTTTGTTCACCACACCAGCTGCCAGTCAGGTGGATGTTTCCCCCTTGATAGCTTTGTTCTGAAGTTTATAGTTTATGTTTCTCACTTGGGTTGGGTGATTGAACGAATAAAAGTTTACATTTTAAGCCTCAATTGAAAATCAGTACAGGGCTTTAGAGAATCGATACAGTATCAGGAAATAAAATATTGATAATTTCACCCCTAGTCATGATATGTTTCATATCACCAAATAAGCCCCCTCTCCATTGTCAAGCCTCACTATTCGGTTCTGGTCATTCTGGTTCTGGTCACACCTGTGTGTGTCTCCATCTCAGTGTGTCCCTCACTCTGTGCATGGATTGTCAGCAGATCTTCAGCTATTGTGGTAAAAAAGTATTAAAAAAAAGTTGCGGTTTTATCTTTTGGTAGTCAGGCTTGATTTTTATTTATTTTGTTAGTTTTTTTGTTGCGGTGCTGTTTATAAGTGCTTGTGTAACCGTGGGTGGCCAGTTTGTCCAAAACCTCCCAGGATATCTGCTCAGCTTCGTCCAGCACTCCTCTCCTTCACCTCTCTCTCCAGGAAGTGTTTGCAAGTTAGACCACGGTTTTATCACTGCTTACGCCATGTTGCTGTTGCTCTCACTCGGATTTCAAAACAAAAGCGGCTCTGTCCAGAAGGAAGTTTGCAGGATATGTTTGCACAAGTAACGCCTTTCCTCTGCCAATCAAACCACGGGCAGCATTCTGCTGACGTCACAATCGTAAGCGGGCTGTACTCTGTTCTACCCGCTTAGAACCACTGGAGAAGTGGTTCTGAGTAACGCGGTTGGAACCGGAAATTGAGACACATTTGGCCGAGGCTGAACTGCTGAGGAGAACCGCACAAGTGGATGGGGATGGGGGGGGGGGGGCTATATGCAGCTCACCAAGACATGGCTGATGATGAGATTACTTGGTTTGTCGCTCTTTCCAAACAACAACAACAACAAACACTGCTGTGTGAATATGTTAACAATCGTCGCTTGTTGGACTAACGATGGCTTGCCTAAACTACTTTCACTCTGAACCAGGTCATAGAGTTATTGTTCCACTCTTCTTTGACTTCACAGCCAGGATAGAGGAAATGAAGCAGACCCTCCTCAATAAAACATCAGAAATAGGAAAAGAACTACCTCTCAACACGTTGGACGTGCTCATCGATAAGTTTGGAGGACCAGATAAAGTCGCTGAGGTATGAATTTCGCTGTGAATTTTTTTATTTCATTATATTTTTTTGAAGTGTGTTTGCAGTGATAATTTATGTGCATTTTTTTTATGTATTTATTTTTTTGTTCTCTAAGATGACGGGCCGTAAAGGTCGTGTGGTGCGACGTCCGGATGGCAGCGTACGCTACGAGTCTCGGGCCGAGCAGGGCTCCACGATAGACCAGATCAACATCAAAGAGAAGGACCGCTTCATGACCGGAGAGAAGGTTTGCTGCTGTTGGACACTGGTTTGATCTTTATGGTTTGATTTGCTGTGGTTATTTCTAAATGCACTTTTTTCTTGCTTCTCCTGCAGTTGGTGGCAATCATCTCAGAGGCAGCTAGCTCTGGAATTTCCCTGCAGGCAGACAAACGAGTGAAAAACCAGAAGCGCAGGGTTCACATGACTCTGGAGCTGCCTTGGAGTGCAGACAGAGCAATTCAGCAGTTTGGTACGTCAACAAATGTTACCTCACACTGGGACAATTGAACTGTTTAGAACAGGACTTTTTAGATTTGTGTTAAAGGTTTGCAATGATGCCTCACAGCTGGGTCTTTCTGTGTGGGGTTTGTATGTTCTCCTTGTGCTTGTTTGGGTTTTCTCCAGGCACTTCGGTTTCCCCCACAGACCAAAAACATGTATAATAGGTTGCCTTCAAGCCTAGGCCTCTTTTCTAAAAGAGATCTGTGATCTCAGTGGGGTTTGACTGATTAAATAATGGTTAATAATATATATATATATATATATATATATATATTTCAAATTAGCAGGAAACCATTGTACAGAAAGTTTTCTGACCTTTCAAGACATATGTAGTTAAATGTAGCTATTGTCTGAATATCACTTCAGTTGGAAAAATTACAAGCTGACAACACTTAGTGTTACCCAGCTGACCTCTTAGGTGTCGCTTTTGTTTTAAAACCAACAAACTTATTGAACAGTGTCCCAGACAACCAGGTCAGTCATACTGTATCTACATTATGCAAAACCACATGGGACTCAAAATCAGTGTTGCCAACTCAGCCTCTCCAAAAGATGGGACTGCTCTGCCAGGGGCGTGGCTTAATGACGTATTACATGAATTGGGATGTCACCACACAATGTCTTGTTTCCCCAGCAATTGATGTACATCACCCTAAACACGATTTAGTCTTGTTTCTGTTATTCTGTAACATGATTGACTAATAATTAAAAACAATTTGACTAAAAAATTCGGGACATCCCAGCTAATAGATAGTTCCCACATGCCTGAACCGGAAGTGATTCGCGGCATTGAACGGCCATTACTGAAGGCAAGCTCAGCGCTAGGCAACCACAAACACCATGATTTCCATGGTTGATCCTATTAACTAATGTTCAAGCGAAAG
>JARVJO010000227.1:22473156-22498279 GCA_031762555.1 Cynodonichthys magdalenae
GAATAAGTACAACTTTGCCGACAGTAGCAACACGTTCCTGATAACTTCTCTCCATTGTCCTGGGATGTGTATTCCTGTGACTCCTAGTTCCTGTTTACGTCTGACTGGGTTATTCGCATCAAGCCAGTTGATGGAAACACGTCTTGAGTCGCATTAATTATTCATTTCCTTTTTGCGAAATTTTAAAAATTTGCTCAAAATTCGAATTAAATTAGATGGAAACACGGCTATTAATGGGCTTGATGGAAGTCACCCATGGGCCAGATGTGGCCTGCGGGCCACCAGTTGCATAGCTCTGATCCCTAACTATTTTTTAATACTTTTCTCTTTACCACAGTGTTAGTTTTGAAAATAAAGAGGTATGCTATCGTTAAAGTCAAGAATTTTATTCAAGAACTGCTAAACAGAGTTAATTCATCATGTTTTAAAAGAGATTTGTCCCTGACACATATTTTGAGCTGTGCTACACGTTAACTCAGCTGAAGTGAGTTCTGCTCCACACCTTGATGATCACGTCTTTTCTAAAAGCTCATGTTGCTGCAGGACAGATGAGGGTTCGCAGACTGTTTGAGTCTGTTTCTGTGAAACTCACCATTTCTGTCACCAAAAGACTTATCTTTCTATTCTCAACAGGACGGTTGAATGATCTGACTAAAATGTATTTATTCCTAGTAGATATTTGCAAATACTTGACAGGTAAATACTTAGATCTGGGAGATGGAGTACTTTTTTTAAGTGTGACAATCTGTTTGCCCTGTAGATCACCGTGGACAGAGGTATGCCCTGGAAAGAGGCTTACAGCAAGTCTCTGAAGCTCAGCACTCCTGACGAGGGCTTCTACCTGTCCTATAAGGTGAGTGGACTTCAATCAGTCCAGGCTGTGCACAGAAAATTAAAAACAATAAAATAACTGAAAAGCTGAAACTCTGCGTTTGTTCTTTCCTGCAGCTGCGAGGGAACAGTCCATGTGTGCTGCTGGCTGAGCAGGGACGAGGTAGGAACTTCAACATCTACAAGCCCAACATCGGCAAGCAGACGCAGCCTGAGAGCCTCAACAACCTGCTGCAGAGATACAAAAAGGTAAAGCTGACTCTAAGAAGAGATTTGTAAAGACAGTTATATTCTGATGATTGCTGTTTGACGTCTTAAATTCATGTGAGGTTTCATTTACTCACAGGTCAAAGTTCAACCTGGTCAGGATGGAAATCTGTCATTTGTTAAACTGAGGGAAAAACAACTCTGGTTAAATAGTCTCTGCTACAGCGGAGACTAGTTGAGATCCTTTAAATAAACAACTAAACTGTGTACTTTAGTTAAGGACATGGACACAGTGTACAGTGTTTGGTGTATGCTTAGTCAAAGTACACAGGATAGTGTTAGAAGTGTACTACACGGTGTACTTGTGTGGGTGTGTGTACTTGTTTCTATTACAGAGTGAGGACCATCATGTTTTTAACCAACAAAGTGAGGACATTTTCCAGGTCCTCACTTTTATTTTTAGTTCTACTACTAGTTATGGAGTTATGATGTGAATCAAGTTTTATTTAAGATCAGGTAAAATGTCTAGGTTAAGCATAAATGCGGTTACAAAAATGAATGGAAGTCAATACAAAGTCCTCAGTTTGATGGAAATATGATGTGTGTGTGTGTGTGTGTGTGTGTGTGTGTGTGTGCACATGTGGGAGGTGGTGTTTAAAATCACTTCAGTCAAAAGATCTCTTAGCTCTAAACCATGTCGTTGCTTCATTACTATGTTTCATAAGGAGCTTTGCTGCACCCTGGTGGACATTAAGGTGTAACGACACGCATGGATTTGAAAGAAACTGCAGCTGGGATGAGTTTTCAACTAAAAATGACGTTGTTATTTCAGGTTACTCCAGAGGCAGCTAAGGACAGCTGGGAGAACCAGTTCAGCTTCTCTTTAGAGAAGTGTAGTCACGCCAACTGGTAAGAAGATCCACATTATCCCTGAGGGCTTAAGCTTCCAGTCAAGGCTTGTACTCACAAGCGTGTGTGTGTGTGTGTGTGTGTGCGCTTCAACATTAAGAGGCCATTTGTGCTGAAATCGAGACAATTCAGCTGTTTCAACCTGACAAAGTGTTTGTTAAAAAAGCTAATTTAATGCACATTTCCTCCACTCCTCCTGCAGGAATGGGAAGTGTAAGAAAATCGAAGAAGGCCACGAGTGTCTGCAGGGCATGCGCCTCCGTCAGTATCACATGTTGTGTGGGGCTTTGTTACGTGTGTGGAAGCGAGTGTCTGACGTGGTGTCTGACATCACCAACTCCAGCATCCTGCAGATTGTCCGCCTCAAAACTAAGCAGCGCAACAAGCAAGTCGGTTAGTACACGTTGGCTTTGTTTTCTTCCTTTTTTTTTTCTAACATCTTCTAGACTCAAGCTAAAGTTTGAAAATGCAAATTAGATTAGTCAGATGTGTTGTTTTGATATTTAAAGAAGAAGCTGTCAAAGTGATGAGTCACCTCTGGCATAAATTTAGGTGTTGCTATAAATCTGTCATTTATCTGCTTTGAAACTCTGTAAACACAATAAAGATGAAGTGTGAAAGGTACAAAAACACACAAGATTCATGGACTGCAGCAAGGACTGTACTTATATATAAAGCTTTTCTTTCCAACACAATCTGTGTCCTCATGTACACACTCACACAGCATGTCTCTGCAGAGCTGAACTGAAGATCTCATTCTTTAGATAATAGAATCAGTGCTTAACTTAAATCTGTGCATCAATATCAATAGAAAATATGTTCGGTACAACAACGATAATTTCACTTATGGAAGTTTACCAAATGTACGTAGAAATAAAATTACAGACTGACTGGGACCGGAGATTGTGACGGCATATCAGCTGCTGAAGCTGTAACATCACAGCCCACCTCCTCTACACAAGCCAGCGCAAATTATTCATTAAGTAATTGCGTCACACTTACGAACGTTTTACGAAAATTTACAGAGAGGGAAAAAAAACTTAAGGATGAAAATGTCTGTTGAACCTCAGCAAACCTGAAGATCGGCGCGGTGTCCTGAGGCGTCACCAGCTGAAAAAAGGCGTCGTAAAACCGAAGGCTCCTCTCGCTAAAAGCTTGTGTTACACTGACTGAACTACAACCATGAGTGTTTGAGCTAAGATTGATTCGCTTTTTCGTCTTTAATTAGATCAACGCCAAAATAACAATAAAATAATAATAACTTTATTTGTATAGCCTTTTCAAAGTGCTGAACAATTACAAAAAAAAACAAAAATCAAAAACTATACAAATAAGAACAGATAAAAAACCAAGAGAAGCAAAAAAATTATAAATGTAAAGTTAATCAGTTGTTGATGTCATTTTTAATCCAATTTATTTATAAAGCTTTTTGAAACTCTTTCAAAAGAACAAAGTGCAATAAATAAAAACAGTAAACAATAAAAGATAAAAACAATACAAACGATATTTGGCTAAGAAACAGAGTCGAGTCCAACAGTTAACTGTTAAATACTTTGTGTAGTTTTTGAAGTCTGTGTTGGATCAGTCTCAGCTGATAGCTCAACAAATTTTAGATAAATTCTGCAAAATCGATTGAGTTGTAGCCAATTCTTTAGCTTTTTTTTATGTAATTTTATGTTGACTTCAGAGTGACTTTCATTAAAATTCATCCTCTGGTAAAGGAGATATTTTGCTGACACAGAAACACTGTTGGTGGCTGGTATTACAAAGCAGTATTTTATGTGTTGATTGTTCAGTGACCTTTGATCTCCCTCCCCACCAGGCATCAAGATCCCAGAGACCTGCGTGGCCCGTGTGCGCGAGGAGCTAATGCTAATGAACGAAGAAGTGAAGAAGAGGAGGAAGGAGAAGGAGCTGCAGGAGCGCATGCGTCAGATGGAGCAGGAGAACAAGCGCCTCCCAGACAACCAGAACTCCATGCTCAACACCTTCCTCATTCAGAATCCGAGCCACGCCTTCACCCCGAACCAGAACGCTCTGCAGAGGACTCAGAACGGCAGCATGTCCCAGCTGGAGGCTCAGATCCAGCTAGGACAGTCCCCCTACAATTTGTCCTCGTCCATAGCAAGGAACCAAACTCAAAGGACCCACAACGGCTGGCCCAACAGCTCCACCTCCTCCAGCACCAACAGCCAGGTGGTTCTGCCCAAACCCGTCAGCCACAGTTTCTCTCAGTTCTACAACCAGCCGTTCTTATCTTCGTATCATTTACCCAAAAACATATCACTCCGCCAGACCGCGCCCTCTCCAGACTTGTCTTCCACTAATCCCCTGAATGAGATTTTGGACCTGACGATGAGCTCCCCGTCCCCCTCCACAGACAGCACAGACGCCGGGCCCAGCCTGGAATTTAACCTGGCTCTGTTGGCCCCCGATGCCCCGCCCCCTGCAGCCACACAGCAGCCTTTGATGCTCCAGCACCATCAGGCGGCGCCGCAGAACCACAACCACGACACGGACTTACTAGAGATACTTGGCTTACCGCTGTCCCCCACAATGCCCCTGCAGAACACCAACCCCTCATCCTCAGCCTCCACTTCATCCACCTCGTCGCTATCAAACAACCTGGTGCCGTTCTTCTCCATCCCTTCCTCGTCCCCTTCCTCCTCCTCCTCCTCGTCCTCCTCGCTGTTTTCCAACTCTTTACCCATGCCCTTTCTCCTCCCGCAGTCGGACTCCCTTTCTCTCCCCAACGGCCACTCTGGCGCTCTGGACGTGCGCGAGGCCCTGCACAGCATCATGCTGCAGGCCGGACAAGACCGCAAGTCTGTCATCCAGTACCCTCAGCAGGACTAAAAGCCTCGGCGGCGACACCTCAGTTAGACTTCGTACGGTTTTTGGCATTTTGTTTAGTCTTTTAGAGCAGATTGCATCTTTTTTTTTTCTTTCCACCCCTTTTGAACCTGTCCTCCCCTCAGGGCCAATAGTCAAGTCACTGCCTGTTCCTTCTTCTTTAGCATTTCCGACTTGTGGTTTAATGTCAGATTTCTGCACCAAAGCAAGGCAGCTGTATCAAAAGTTCTAAAAAGAAAAAAAAAAAAGACAAAAGAAAAGGAAGTCAGGAAAACAACCTGTGGTAACTGCACTCTGAGTGGGAATCCTCTAACAAACCTCCTTTGCTGCTTTATTCGAGGTGAGATCAGTGAATTCGCTGGAAGCTCTGAATGGCTGTTACTTCACCGTGCTTCGCAAAAAAAGAAAAAAAAACTATAAATAAATGTATGCAAGGCAAGGTTTGAGGGAAATAAGAGATTTTAACTAAGGGGGGATAAAGATGAAATCTTTTCGCTGATCAGCCATAAAATGCCTCAACTTTCAGTTTTTCCTCCACATGCGTCCCTCTCAGTTCTCCCTCTGCTCATTTGAACACTAGTGTGAGGAACAAATGAAGAGGAAGACCAGTCTGCTGTTGCAAACAGTGCCTTCAGAGAAACCTATAAATGCAGTCTTAAAGATCCGTGTAGCCTAATGTATATATTTTTACTCTTTTATTTTTTTAATTTAAAACAAAGGTATATTTGTATTTATCCCCTGGTGTTTATGTTACATGACGCTGGTGTCGGGTTCGTTTTCTGTCATTGCGATTGCTGCGTAGCTGTTTAAGAATTAAAAAAACTTTAATAATCAGGGCAGAAAAATATTTTCACAGCAGTCGGTCTGGGTTCCAGAAAACTGATTAAAGTGGACATATCATGCTTTTAAACCCTTCTTTTTCACATTTAAATCATTCAGTTGGAGTCTATATAAAGTAGAACTGTAATGCTTTGGTTTGAATTCCTTCTTATTGTAACTCCACAAGCCCCCGTTTCACCCCCTTTCTGAGGCGTGTCTCAGATCAACTCATTTTGAGGCTGTATCTTTAAGTTCATTCGAGGCGCTTCACACCCCATCCCCCTCAAACTTCGAGACGGCTCATTTTAGTTTGATAGAGGGGTTTACGACTCTGACTTAAGGATACTAGCCAAGTATCCACGAGTAATGCGAATTTTTGACAAACTTTTAAGTTGTCGCCAAAAAAAGAAGGATCAAAGAAATGTGAATTAGTCATGTTTCCATCTCCTGGTTTGGAACGAATCAAACAGGCTAAGTGTAATTTCGTCAGATGTTGACGTTGCACAAGGCTGTAATAAACAGGAAGTTGAGGTTCCAAACTAGCAGGGACCACACATGGGAGAGAGGTTTTCAGGAAAGCGTTGCTATCAGGTGAGTTGTAATTGTTTTGTCATTTTAACTAGTATTGGTGATGTTTCCTGCTGTCTGGAGACGTTGAGGATAAAATGTAGTTTTTATGGGAATATACAAAAAGATGCCAACAGCGAAACTTCTGATCAATCATGTGAGATAAATATTTATTATTTACCTTGTCTTCTTTGGAAAATTCAAAGATCACCTCAAGCAAGCATAAAAACTTTTTTGCTAAATTGGGGACGTTTTTTTTTTTTTTTCCGTTTCCATCAACCTTTTCTCATGCGAAATACGCAAATGGGTTGAAAAATATGACCCAAACAGAACATAAAGATATCTACGCAGCACCAGGAGAAACTAAATTATAATTTTCTGCACTCATAGAGGCTCTAAGTACACAAGGAAATGCTTTTAATGGCTAAAAAAGTGGATTTTGCATGATATGTCCCCTTTAAAATGGAGGGAGGGATGTAAACAACAACCAGCCCCAAAGTCAGGTCCAGATAGTTTGGGTGACACTACCCTCTCAGACGTCCTCGTCCTGCTGGTGTCCCTCAGCCTCCGTCGTCTCGTGGTAGTTAGATCATCCTCTGTGTACGTGATTTCTGCAGGTTTGCCCGTATTTTGTTCCAGTTTTTGCTCAGTGGTACATGACGCGTTCGAGCAGCATTCGTACAAAGTATCATCTGCCGTCAAACCCAGATTGTTTTATATATATTGTATTTGTGATGCATCTTTATTTACTTTACTGCTTTGTTTGTTTGTGTATATGTGTCATTTTGATCACATTATTCAAAATTAGTTTTTAGTCTCTTTTACCAATGAAAACATTTTTTTATTGAAGCCCTTTTACTAAAATTGTTTGTCTCCATCTTCACGTATGCAGATGAGGTTTTTTTTAGCAGTTTCAAACTTCATGTGTGATTATTGTCAAACTTGTGAGCCCCGTTTGTGTTTGTGGGTGAACGTTATGCACTGTAGTAGGTTTGTTGACAAAAATGCCAGAGGTTGGCTAATCCAAAAGCAATAATACCATTTACCACAATAGTTTTGAAACAAACAACAACAACAAAAAAACGAACATAAATGTTTACGCTTAGTGTTTTATTTTTGCATGTGTTTTTTTTTTTTTTCTGTTCTGCTTCTTTCTGAAACGCTTGTAAAGTACATTTTTGACAGATTGAGCGCAGTGTGTTCTCAACGTATTATTTGTTATAAGAAAAAAAATTGTTATTTATATTTAAGGGATATTTAGATTTAGATCTCGCCTATTCTAGCAGATGAGTCTTTTTGGTCAGGGACGTTGCTCGTGTTAAACATCGTTATAAAATAAATTTTATTCTAACCTGCCACCAAACAAGATTGCACTGTTTCTGTACTGCTGTGCAGCGTCTGAATTTATTTTTCAGTTTACTCTGGTGGGGGGGGCGGGAATTGTCTCTCCGGTTCGTCAACCTTCTGCAGAAATACCAAAGTTTTCCTCGGACACCCCTACAGATACTGACTCAAAGATATGAGACCTTTTTTTTTATCAAACTCAGGAAGAAAATCCACAGGAATATGTAAAACCCCTCCTCATTTAGCAGTAGTTAAACTAATAAAATTATCATGTGATTTTTTTTTTCTTAACTTTGTGCTGTGATTCTTGCTGTATTTGTTCTTTAGACTTAATGTGATGAGTTTGTTGTTTGTCCTTGTGAAAATGTCAGTGATTTTTGTTCGTCTTTTTTAAAATGTTGTTGCCATCTTAGGGGCAAAGATCAAAAAAGAAGCGGTTTCTTTTGAAATAATTGTTTTATTCTTATTCGTCCTGCAGCTGTGGAACAGATTTTTAGAGAGTCTGTTTCACGTCTGTTTTATACTCTTATATGTAACTGATAAGTCCCTTAGTAGGATTAAACTGACTCACTCAAAATAATCATTTATGTTCATCTCTTTTTCTTTTTTTATTCCTGATAAGGCACATTCCAAGACATCAGTCTGCAACAGATTTGGTTTTGTGTTTGTCACAAAAAGAAAGCTTTATGTATTTAAGGGACACGAACTGCAGTTTTTAGGAAAATAAGCCTTTTTTTATTATTGATTTGCTTAGTTAGGTCTTTAATTCTATCGTTTTTGCACTAAGAGTGGCGTAATCCAGTTCCTGTTTGTGTTGGTTATTGAACAGTGCAAGCTTGCTGGTCCTGTCCCATATGAATCGCTCTGTGTATACTGTACTCATGTTTCTCTTTTCTTTACCATTTGCATATTATATAAATGTTATCACTCTTAAGTAATTTATTGCTAACTAAAAAGAAAATGAGAAAAAAACATGCTACTGATTGTATGTATTTTTAAACAAAGCCTATTTTTTCTGTACAAAAAAAACAACAAAAACTGTGTTCAGCACTTTTATTCTGGGTTTTGCTTTTGTTTTCTATATATATTTATAATTTAGATCTAAATGTATATATTGTAAAATTTGTGCCTTTTGACTAATTCTTTAAATAAAGGTTTTCTACTCATTACAGGAAGGACTATATGAAATTGCAATCTGAACTTTGTAAACAAATAAAACTTGAGGATTGCTGAAACTCCAGTCTTGTTTGTTTTCTGTGATTAAAACAGCTGCATAAAACCATTAAATTGACTTTAGCCTCCTGGGACCCTGTGTCCTCATACGAGGGTATCATTTTTTGCCTCTCTGCACCGTGATAATTCATTTTCTTTCCAACTTTGACCCACAGGTTTAATTATAGACACTACCAGCACCATCTAGTGGTCACATAGTAACATTATACTCATTTCAGTGAAAATGGCAGGGATCCCAGTAAAACATTTCTACAACAACTCTCATCTGAAAACTGGGCAAAGCAAAAATTCAAATCATATTTTATGCTTGAAACAAGTGTAAATAATTTGCAGTCACATATTTAGCTTCACACAGCATACACATGGCATTTAACAATATTTTGCCATTATAGTAAACGATGGTAAAGACAGAGTCCTCATTTGAGGACATTGGGACTATATCTTGTTACTGATTGTGCCACGCAGTTGGACAAACCTGGGAATATTTAGAACACTTCACAAGCGTAAATGGGGTTAAATTTGTTCAACCAACAATATCAAAGGTCTGATCAAATGATCTATTTCCTACCATCATGTCATGTAATCAGTTTTTCAAACTGAGGAGCAGTCTGAAAGTTGTCATTGGTGATGATGATGCACTTCACTGATCTTGCTCTGGTCAACAACTAGCTGCTGTATTTGCCAAAATAACCAGGAAAATGGTACCCACAGATAGGATTTCATGAAGTCTCTCAAGTTTTGCATTGTAGTGGCTCAGGTATTACTCAAATTATGTTCTTAGTCCCAGTGAATGAGGACATCATTTTTGCAAAAAACACTTCCTGTATCCTGACAGAGTTTATATTTACAGGGTCCTACTAATCCCATATACCTTGGTGAAAGGAAGGAAAAAATGCACCTAAAACAAAAGCTCTCAGTCAGTTGTTATTATATCCAGCTGTATGTGCAAACTGATACAATTTCTCATATTTTAACTATCTTAAATTATTATCATTGCAGTCAGAAGTTTACATTCGCTCATAGGATGAATAAGCATTACATTAAATATGACTTTAATTTACTGATTTGAACATTTTTTATTAACATCTACTTGGTGACTGCATAAGAGTATCATAAAAATATTTTATTATTTAAATAAGGGCTCGTAATTAATCTCATTAAACTTGTCTCTTTATCAATGATTCCTGTCACACTGTCTCCACGCAGAAGTATAAATATTTCTTCCTGTCATATTCTGTGATTTTTGTTACATTTTGAAGCTACATGGAAAAATTAGATGTGTACACACATACATTTTAGGATATAAGAGGACTTCACTACTGTATTAGAACATAGTTGTAGTTTATTTAGCAATGAGACTAGTTACATAAGTGATTCAATCATTTTATCATTTGGAGGGAGGTAGGGTATTTACACTTGAGTTGTACTCAAATAAATGGTTCTAAAAAGATTTAATAACGTTTTATTAGAGTATAGTAGATTTAGTCTGCAGAATAATCCCTGGTTACTCAAGTTTATGAAGGTAACTTGTTCATGTGTTTCTCAGCCTCCAGGTGTTAGATGATGCAGACAGAGGATATTTCATGAAAAAAGGATCATATGATGCAGTCAAGAGCTGCTCAGTGTGTAAAAATGAGGGTAATGTAATTTCCAAGTATGATTTGCAGATAAAGTTTAGTGTTAAATTACTGATTTTATGTGGTTTTGTTAAGAATTTACTGATATTCAAAAGGCTGAAAAATGCATAGTTTTATGTAGTTTATTTTCCACAGGGGGGGCGGGTTCATGCTTTTATCAGCTGTTTTCTGCAATTTAATCTACTTTTAGCTATTTTTGTTGCTAATGTTAGCTTTTTCAGCTAAATTCACCTCTTTGTCAGTGCATTTTAGCTACTTCTTTCAGCTGCTTAATTCAGCAAACATGTTTTTTCTGCTTGTTATTCAACTTTTTAAGCTAATTTTTTAGCTACTTTTCTGCTAATTTCAGCTTCTTCTTTTTTATTATTCTTTTTTTTGTGGCTATTTTACAACAAATTGCAAAATGTTTGTACATCTTTTCTTTTGTTTTTCTTCCAAAATCTTTTTTTTTTTTGACGACGCCACACTTGCGTCATGACGTCACGAAACTGCCCTCTCACGCTTTGGCCACGCCTCATCCTCACCTGAGTCTCTGAGATCAAGAAGAATTCAAAGAAGTTCCTGAGGACAGGAAAGAGTCACCACTAAAAGTTTCGAGTGGAAAACTTCCGTTGGACACTTCGAGGCTTTTCTCATTAAACGGTGAGTGAAAAATAAATCTCTCAGAGCTACAAACATTAAAGATACAGGCGGGTTAGCGATGTCAGGGTTTTATAGGTTTATTTTCTCAAACT
Source organism: Cynodonichthys magdalenae (assembly GCA_031762555.1). NCBI lineage: Eukaryota > Metazoa > Chordata > Actinopteri > Cyprinodontiformes > Rivulidae > Cynodonichthys > Cynodonichthys magdalenae. The sequence continues at coordinate 22,484,291 of JARVJO010000227.1, forward strand.
AGCTTTTAGTCTCTTGTGATGGAGGCTTTAAAAAAAGGCACACATACTGGCTTTAAATGTATTTTAAATTGTGTTAGCTTCGATTTAAAACATCTAGAATGGGTGTATGTTACATTTACAACTTCATAAGCACTATAAAAATTATTGTTTCTTTTTTAGTTTGACTTCCCGGTACTTAAATGGTTTGAATGAGAAACTCTATACTAGATGTCAGCTACATTGTATTTAGTATCTTGTTCAGCATAGTGGAGACCATAATGAAGAAAGCTGTAGTATTTGGTGTTGGGTGTTGTAAGTGACGGCTGTCAGCCTAACTTTCTGTTTTTCTCCTCTCACATTACTGGTTCTGCCACACTTACAAGTTTCTATCTGCCTGCTGCAGTTTCACAATAGTTTCGGCCACATTCCCAAAGTGCTGCGTCTTCTCCTGCACCTGTCCCAATCACAGCCTGGATCTGATTTAAACTTCAATCTGAACTTATTCTGACTCAACCCAGTACACTTTTAGTATAGTTTGTAGTTCAAGTCCAGTACAGGTAACTTAGACAGTAAAAAAAAGAAAGTATATATTTTTTTTGGATTAAAATTAGTAAATTTAAAGGACACTTTTATACACTGACACAAAATGTTTCAAGTTCAGACCAAATATCAATAGATTATTTTGATTAGGAAGACAAATGAAGTCATATCTCTGAATAAAGTGAAGATAAATTCTGGGAATAAAAGAATGTCAAACACCAAACCTGGATATTTGTGACTCGTCACATCAAACTGAGGATTAAGTCACATTTAGTGAAAGCCTCAATACATTTTCAGATTCCTGCTTTTTAAGCTACATTTTGATATCATGAACAGTTCCAGATAGAGATTTGCCTTCATTTGTATTTTTACTCAAAACAACCCTGGTCTGAAATTTTTTTAGGTTTTTCTAATGAGGAATTTTGTGTCATTTTAAAGAGGAAACCTCAAACAAAATTTGCATGTTAAGGTTTCTCAGCTGGAAATAATAAATAGCTTTGCTGGATCGCAGTGAAAAGGACAGAAATTCAAGGCTTTACTGTTCAAAATCATGTTTTTAACAGAGAAATCGCTTCAAAAAATTCTCAAAGGTTAAATTTCAGATATTTTATTTAAACAACATGTAGATAAAGTAATTATTATTTATATTTTTGACAAAATGCACTCCTGATGCCTGTTTATATGAATAACTTAATCCTGGTTTCGGTGTGATGGGTCACATTATGCAACATAAATGACTAATGAGGCTCTGAACACATACATTTTTAATAATACAACCAAGAAGAGAGGAACATTCTTAATCTGTTTTGATATTTTTTATTATTTTTCTAATTTTCTAGACTTTTCTATGACAGAGAGCAGAAGGGTGGGCTGGGCTGTTTCAAAGTCAACACACAAATAAAAATAAAATATACAAACCAATAATTGTGTCTAATTTTGATGAACAGATGGGTTCAATCAAACTCTCTTTTCTATCTTCAAAGCACATCCTGGTCCTCAAGGTGCCACCATCCTGCATGTTTTAGTTGTTTCTCTGCTCTTTAGCAAGTCTTCAAGCTCTGCAACAGTCAGTCAACATCACTCATTTGTTCAGATCAGGTGTGTCAAAACAGAGAAACATCTAAAACATGCAGGACTGTGGCCCTTGAATGCTAGGGTTGGACACGAATTATGCAGCTTTTAGTGCAACATGCAGTAACTTGTCAATCACCTGGGGAGACCAGTCAGGTTCCAGGAGTGGCAGAGCACCACCCCTCTGACTCTGTTCTTTAATAATATTAACTGTGTTTATATAACTATGTTTATTGTATGTTGGTCTAACCAAAGCCATGGCAACTGGCTGTAAAACAAAATAAAACTATTGTTTTCTTCTGAATCTATCAGTTGTAAAGTAACAAAATACAAATATTAACTTAAATCCATTTTTTTATCTATTAAATACATTTTGTTGTGTACTAGGATTCTCTAGGACAGCAGAAAAGTTGAATTTAGTTCCTCAGTGCTGCAAATATGTTTTTATATTCTGTTTGGGTCATATTTTTCAACTCGTTTAATTTTCTCCATTTTATATGACATTTTCTGAACTATTACATCAAATCGTTTGTTCTAAATAAGGTCTGAACTTATCAACTACACTTAGGTGGTCTTCCCTCTCCTCTGGCTCTGGTCAGACTCTGGCTCCAACATGTAAGGCTAGATGGACAAGTCTTCCCTTGTTGACATCTTTAATTTGTAAATAAAAAGCTTCTGCAGAGCTACATAGTCATAAATCTCTCTATCAAACTAGAATGAACCGGTCTGGAATCTGAAGGGGTTTAAAAGAGGACAAGGCCTGACAAGATAACCTGAGGTGTATGTTTTTGGTCTGTGGGAGGAAACCATAGTACCGGTAGGAAACCCCACACAAACACAAGCAGAGCAAGCAAACACCACACAGAAAGACCTGTGAGGCGTCAGTGCTAACCACTGAGCAATAAATATCTTACCTGTTTGATTTGGACAGTTAGAAATTGTTTAATTCTGACCAGACTGATGAGTCTGAGTGAGCCAGGACCAAAGAAGATTGCTGCTGCTGTCTTAAAATAACTCTAACCTCATAATATTCATAGTAGTTTACCCAAGTGATTTAAAATAAAGCTTAACATAACAGTCAGTTTTGCATCAAATTGCTATTCAGGCAGATATGTTTTAATATTTTTTTTAAATCTAGTCATTTATTTTTTTTAAATAACGACGTAATGTGAATCTGATGAACGTAAAGGTTGATACAGTTGTGTTTAAGTAAAGGTTTAAGACTGCAGCAATCCACTTTGATCTAGACACAGATAAGACCAGCCATCAGTCCAGTTAGAATTAAACTCTTGTTTTTTTTAATCCACCTAAAGGTAAATGTGAAGCAGTCCAGGTAGCAGTGAAGTGTGTGTTTACACTGCTGACAACATTCCTTGGGTGAAGTCTTTGGAGTGGGAGCTCTGGAGCCTTGTTCTGTGTAAATACAACCACTCTGTAAACCTCCGGAGTGTTTGCGGTGCAAATGTTGGTATTTACACAGGGATGACTTGCTGCTCCTCATTACTCACCAACCACAACCCATAAAGGATCAATGCTCTTTTCAGTCACTACTGTTTAAAAGTGCTGCTTATGCCCAGTTCACATGGCACGGTTTTTATGCCAATTTCTGCCTTATCTGACCATCTTAAGGACGTCCCAATCATCATGATGGCTCTAAAGATGTTCTCAGGAGATATTTCTGCTGTGTTAAGAGTATCTAGTTGGCTTGGAAGGACATCAGGACCGTTCGGGCCTCAAATCAGGGATATTCAACACGTTGGATTATTTTTGCCAGAAGTCTCAGCATGTGTGGTGTTTCCCCGAAGACCAATGAGCTTGCACTCTGTTGAATATGATGTGTAGATGATCAGAAAGTGAAGTGATGGAGAATCCAAAATACAGAAAACAAAACAACTGCCATGGAGCAACAGCAAGTCTGGTGGTTGTTTAAGATGTTGTTTTGTTTTGTCTCTGTTAAAAGTAGTCCACAAACTATCATCATTGCTTCTTCCTCATCAGCCATGTTTGTTTACTCTGAACTGTTTGATCTCGAGGTCTTGTGAAATTTACCATCTAACATCTGAATGTCGGTGAGTGAAATCTGTTGGTGTGTGGCTGTAAACCCCACACTGTAGGACTAAACCTGTTCTATCTATGATTTTATTGTCATGTGTGGGGCTGTCACAATAACAAATTTTGCTGGAAGATAAATTATGTCAAAGAAAATTGCGATAAACAATACTGTTTGGAGAATATTTTTAACTTATCTAAAGATCCCACCCACCCCTCTAACCCTTCGTATAAATCTTACAAAAGTTGATTTAGGTATATTTAAAAATAAAAAACACTGCTGAAGCTGTAAAATCACTCTCAACCTCCTGACCTACCTGACTCCAGCGTTCACTCCTCCCTACACTGAGGAGTAGAAAAGAGGGAGACACAAAGAAAACAAACAAGCAGGCAAATGAAAATTATTGACCTTGCTTATTGCGACAGGTCTTGTCATGTTTTGGGTCTCTGTTTTTGAAAATCAACCAATAATTTTAAAATCTTGCCGTGTAAACCAGGCATTAGTTGAATAAGTGATTAAAGGACAAATTGTGCTCTGTGTTTTGATGGAAGCTCTGTGTGTTTAAAACAGGATCTTTGCTAGTTGAGAGTAGTTTGCATGTTAGACGTCCAGCAGGAGCTGCTTTATGGCTTTAAGTGGAAGAAACACAACCAGGGGGCGGGGCTTTAATGAGACGGAGCTTGTTTTGGGTTACAGCGCTTGTTCTCTGCTATGATATATCTTCAAGTGGAAGGATAACTTATCAGAGGTGATACACTCTCTGAGGTCACACAGGACAGGACCCTGCCTTTAAAACTAAACCTCAAACAAGACAAGTAGTGTAACATCCAGACACTGTTTAGTAAGGATTGAAATCTTTGGAAAAGAGAACCTGTTTTCTGCTCCTGCTTCCTCCTCTTGAACAAGTTGGGTTCAGGTCGAGGTGATAATCAGGAAGGACTCTGACACTCCCATGCTCCAGGGCGTGGAAACAGGTTAACCATGGAGCAGCGATAACATCAACGCACCCTGCTGCAGCCGTGCCACTTCCTGGTCCTGAGACACAACAGAGCCACTGTAGGAACCTAGGAAACCTAACCCCAGGCCACTGGATCTATATTGTAGCAAACACCCCGTCAATTATTAACACACTGGCGCTCTCATTCCTCGGATGTAACCATGGCAGCCAGCGGACTGAAACTCAGCCAGCAGACTAGGACCTGCCGCTGCCCTGTGGGAAAGTTGACCAAGGAGACACACATACTTCTGACACGGGGAGCAAATGGACTTATCTGACTTTATACCTTTCACAAAGGGAATACCTGAGGATACGCAGCTCAGATCTGGACGGATGAGGCCGCTGGATGTAGCAAATTTGTTATTTTTCTTCCACTGCTACATTTAATTTGACTAGTTTAGCTGTCTGTTTTTGTTTTGTATTTTTAAATCTGTATCGGTCATCAGGGGATTTTTGGTTCAGAGACTGATTTGGTTAGCGAGCGTTTTCAAAAAGGAGAAGACGACGACTTCAGTGCTGATATCATGAATCTGAGGCAGCGAATTAAACTGCTGAAACACTTTGGCTCTGAGCCCCCGGAGCCAAAGCCCCCGCTGCTGGTGGTGCCTGTAAGTCAATGGATTCAGCTAAAATAGATTAGTTTGGTACCAGTTTGAGATCTCTGCATATTTCTGTCTTTTTCTCTCTCCATTCCATCCAAAGAGTTTTCAAATCAGTAATTTAACAGATTATTTGAAGTTAATCCACATGAATAAATTATTACTACATTTATAGAAACCCCACACAGTTATTTGCCAATTAAAATATATTTTCTCAAGTGTTTGAACTGCTATTATTGTAATCACCTTGAGTATCTCTGTTATTTTTGCCAGTATTAAGGCTGAGACATCATATACCTGACAAATCACAATTAATTTGTGTTTTTCTGCAAATGTCTGGCCAGTATGAGTTGAGTTTAATAATATTTCACTAAAAGGATCATAGATTGACACATGAAACAAGAAGGAAAATATAATCGTGAATTTTGTTTTTTAATTTAAACTATAGATTTAGTTTAGTTCCTGATGCTGTTTTTTTCATAACTTTGCATCTTTGAAAGAGTGTTGGAAGTGGCTTGGCTACCCTTTGCATTTATCTTAAAAGCAAAACACTCCTCCAACAGTGTTTTTAGGATTTACAGCTCATTCCTTCACGCAAAGGTTAATAAATGATCAAGGACATGCAGTCAATGAGAAATGAGAAGAACTTGAAGATAAACCAGTAGAACCAGAAGGAAATATGTTTCCAAAATAGCTAAATTAAAGACATGTTAACAAGCTTTTGGCTGTTTGTTGATGGATAACTATGAACAGAAATGTATGGAACAGTTTCTATAGTGAACTGGAGAATTTGCATTTTCTGCAAAAATGCACCATGCTGAATGATTTTTGCAGAAAAAAATATGCATTTTCAATTTGATGTAGTACAGCCAAAAAAGCTGAAATTAGCAGAAAATTAGCCGATAAAGCTGAATCTAGCAAAGAATAAAGAGAGTTTGCTGAATTAAGCTGAAACTATCACGAAAATTTTTATTAAGCTGAAAAAAGCTAAAAAGTAGCTTAAATTACAAACCAGCTGAAAGAATCATCAAAAGCTTCAATTAGCAGAAAGAAGCTAAGTTAAGCACAACAACGTTTTACTTAAAACAGCTGAAAAGAGCAAAAAAGATAGCTGAAAACGCAGAGAAAAAAGCTAAAATTAGCTTTATAAAAGCAGAAACTAGCAAAATGAAGTAAAATAAAGCAGAACAATAACAAACTGTGAAAAGAGCAAAAAATGGTTTAACTACTTTAAAAGATTAAACCAAATGTTCGGTACGTTGAAGACCGTTTTATTTGTTTTCAGTGAGAACAAAATTTTGCAGAAATTCCTAAATATCTCAAAAAATATAAAATGCTTAAATACTAAAGGTTCTAGCTGGAATGTCCTGAAGCAGCTGAAAGTTTTGAAATATGAATTGCTGAAATGGCACCAAAATTAGAGTTGGATACTAAAAAAACATACAGAAGAAAAATGGATTAAAAAATGTTAGATAAGCACTGAAACCATCTGGAGGCTTGTTTTTATGTCTCAAGTTTCTGGTTTTGTTTTTTTTTCAAATTTAAGGAGTTGATTTTTCCAATAACTAATAATCCTCATAGTTCAGCTGGATAACTGACCTGAATACAGTTTCTTACTGTTTTGGTTTTTGTGTGCTTGGAGGTTTTAAGGCAGTGTAGCTCCACCTTAAATCCACTATCATCAAAGACTGAGAGTGGGCAAAGTCTGGAGTGGGGAGGAGTTCTCCCCAGGTGAGGTCTCCTAGACGTTCTTCTATTGTTGCTGAGAAACACCGAGCTCGTCAAATAGGGAGGGGAACATTTGTTTTACTCTGGATAGAAGAACGACTGAACGAAAGAGGATTGGGACAGATCTTTTTTTCAGAACTAAGAGGATAAAGTCAGTTTTTTTAGAAGTTTTTAGAAGTTTTTTTTAGAAATCTGTAGTTAAAGTTTCAAAATATAAATATATACACAATATTGTTCCATTGTGGCCCTAATCCATGCTTTATACTAGTATACTATATACTAGAATCCTCAAAGGAAAATGGAAGTAAGATTTAAAGACCAAATGGTGAGTGCAGTGCATCATAATGTGATGTCAGAGTTGGTTTAAATGAGTTTAAACGTGAACATCAGATTAAAAATGGGAGCAATCAGACAAATATTCTACAGAGCTGGCACCATTATAAAGTGCAAACTGGACATTTTTGTCACTTGCTTTCTACTATCATCTTTGCAAATATTCTGCTTGTCCTGGTTTAAAACTTTTCCTAAAAAGTAAAATTGTAGTCATTTGGGGACATGGCCTTGGTTTAATCAAAGCTTGGCTTATTTCAGTAGATTACAATATTTTGAGTAAGTTTCCTACATTTCTGTTTGAAAACTTTCCTGTTTGCATATGGACTTTCTAGACTGTCAGAGAATAGAGTCCCACTGTTAAGGTTCAGTTTTATTAATTATGTGGTTCATTAGCTGTGTGCTACAATGGAGTATTAGAGCTCACAACAAGATTATTTTTTAGAATGGAAAAAAAAAAAAAGTCAGAGTTTTACCAGTAAAATGTCAAATATTATGTCCATTTTCCATTCCTGGGTTGGACAGCCTCAATGTGTGTCGCTGTGTTTATGAAGTAGTCCACGATGACGTCATTGTTAGTGTAATGTGCTTCTACTCAGATTAAGAGTAAATCCATCAATGCAGCCATTAAATGCAATGTCATATAGCTTTATCATATGATCCCATGGAGTTAAATAACATCGACACCAAATTAAAACTTCACAAGATGCTCAAAATCTATTTTAGCGCAGTGGTAAAACTGCTTTTTCATGTTGGAGTTCTCATAATATTATGACTTTATTCTGATATTATTTTAACTTCATTCTCATATTATTTTGACTTTATTCTTATCCGACTATTTTCACGTATTATTTCAACCTTATTCTTGTAATATTTTAACTTTCTCATAATATTTCAACTTTATTCTCAGACCCCATTTTTCTTGTATTATTTGGACTTTATTCTAGTAATATTTTGACTTTATTCCCAATAATTTTTCTAGTAATATTTCATGAGACTTTATTCTCATATAACTTTTTTTCTCATATTATTTGGCCTTATACTGATTCGATTTTATTCTCATAACATTGTGAATTTATTCTTGTAATTTAAAATAAAATAATTTGTAATGTGGTTCTAATATGCTGTGTACTGCAGCAGATTATTCATCTTTTACTTTCCTCTCAGTAGGAGGTTGTAGATTTCTTTACAGTCTTTGCTCTTTGCTCTTTTTTTGATTTTTACGCCAGGTCGTCGTGGTTTATTATCCAGGTCCCACTTGCTTCATTTCGGATGAACAGGTTGTTGTTTAGTCTTTTCACATGACTTCTTCAAATGACCTTAATTTAAGGTGTCAAATAGAGTAGAAATACATTTGGTTAACTGTACTTTACCAGAGCAAATGTTTTTAAGATGACTTTTTTACTACTCCTTACATTTAAAAAATGTAAAGAGTATTTCATTTCTGTTTATTTCAGCCTGTTATTGTTCAAAAAAAAAACTCCTCCTGGTTATAGTGATTTTAATTGTGTTTGGATGGGAAGTATAAACATGTACTATTCTGACACCCTGATGGTTTGTCTGATCCATCACACATGGACATAGCAGACATATGTAGCCTAGTAGATGCTCATGGCACAGACATATGTACATATAAAGTATATATGCAGCTGAAACAGGTAGACTAGTAGTTCCCAAAGTTAGGGTTGGGAGTCCACTGTGGGTCCTGAAACATCAAGGTCAGGTCTCTAACAAAATGTCTACAAACAACATTTTTTTGGTCTGAATTGTTACAAAAGAGTGAAGTTATTGTACTAAATAATGGATAAAAGTAGGATAATGAATATTGTTACTAAGCCCTGGTTTATTTGACCTGATACCAATGTTTATCAACCAAAAACAGTTGGAGTCAGGTCTCTTCTGCTGTTATTTTGTGGGTGAAAAGCTAAAAGTTTTGGGAACCACTACTCTACTGCATCCCAAATTTTTCAACATTAACATTTAATATAACATAATCATCATGGTCTTTAGAAAAATGTTTTTTGTGGATTTGGAGGTGTGTACTATATAGTCCCCCAAGCTTTTATCCTTAATGGCTTTTTTCCCCTTTACATTACTTTTATTTGTAGAAAAAAGCAAATAATAAAACCAGTATTTTTACATGTTTACTTGAGTAAAATGCACGAGTTGATACTTAAACTTCGATAGAAGTGTTTTTAAACCCCTAGTATCTATACTTCTGCATTTCGACACCTCCACCCTTTAACTCAGAAGAGTCACCTGCAGTATACCTGCAGTAAAACTACAAATTTAAACAATCAAACAACTTCAGGTTACAGATTTAAATGGTAACCCATGACCTGCTTTTACGTGTTTTTTTCCCCCCTTAAGCTTATGATTAACTAAGTACAAACAGTCATCCATTAAATGTCTAACACTGCTGATTTTCATCAAGGGTAACATATTTCAGGTGGATTTTCTTACTCATAGTTGTAAATTTGATCACCTAGAGCTAAATTAGTAAATGTCAGCCTGTAGCTCTTGTCATTTATCCTACAGTCAGATTTAAAGTGTTTGAAGAAACTCTACTAGTTGACTGGAGTATCTGGCTTTACTTGTTCTCTCTGAAACACCAGTATCTTTAGTTTCACTAGTTGTAAATTTATGTTACATCCTGCCCATGCTCAGTTATATTTTAAGGACTTGTATGTGGAGCATTCAAATTATGACAGGTATGTTGTCATTTTAGACAAGTGTAGTTCAGTTTTGGGTTTTGTTTCTTGACAATCGAAATAGCTTGAGTGCATTATTATAAACAACATTTAATTTACCAATAGCAGTTCCTCTTCTTGACCAGCTGTGACAAATTCTCACATCTTGCGACCCTAAAAGGAAACCAACATCCCAGATTTTTAAGACTTAAATGTAAAGTCAAGACCTTTCTAAAAGCATAACAGAAACTGAAGGTCAACAAATGCCCTGCAGGGCTGGGTTAGCTGAAAGCAACACTTTGCATTATTAGATACCCAAATGTCATTTGGTTAATTCATCATGTAAGGTTAAACAGGAAATTTTAAACATTTTGCCAAATAAATAGCTGCCCTATAAAAATATATAAAACCTTTTTTTAAGTTGAATATTTTTGCGATTTTGTGGTAATCAGGCTAAAAATTACAACTCAGAATGTCTGTCAAGTAATTGTTTATTTTCAGCTATTTTTGTGTTTTTAGTTTTTTTTTTCTTTCCTGTATAAAAAGACCTGGATGTCATTCAGCATTTACACTTTACAGATAAACACCTGCTAGCCCCGCCCCCTCTCCATACCGGTCAGGCAGGATTGGGACAGGTGTGAGCATGCTCAGATCAGGTTGAGCTGAACAAACATTCTTTCTGTTCAGGATCAACCATCATCTGTGTACGGATCAGCGTTACAAACAGAGCTAAAAAGTCATCCATTGGATGTTGTAGAACTTAAATATTAATTTGTTTCAAAACAAAGTTGTTTATTTTATTGTTGTCTTTGTGTTTTTTACAGAAACCAGGTATGGAGGAGTTAACAATATGGGAGCAACATACAATAACACTGAACAAAGTAAGTGGTGTAAAGGAATCGTAGCATGAATGAGCCATTAGGAAGACACTCTTAGATTTTATATATTAAATAAAGAACATGTAGGGTTTGTTTTGTATTAAACGTTTATTTTAAACTGTTTATTTGTGGTAGGAACAGATGGCTCAGGGGCCTTTTCTGTGTTGTTTCTGAGGTTATTATGAAGGATTTTCAGGGGCTCAGGTGGACCAGCCATCTCAGTTTCACGGCAGGAATTCAAAGCGACACACCCTGTTGAGTCCAACAGCTCATACTGGCTCTCCCTCTGGAATGTGCTCTGTCTCCCTCTATCTCTCTGCTGCATCTTCTACTCCATTCTCTGCTCCCTCACCATCTTACATTCCTTCTCAGATGGTCATTATTTGCTGGTACCATTCCTCCTTTTTCTTCTTCCTTTGTAGGACCCTAAATTTGGTTTTGGTTTTGCCTTGTCTGGAGGCAGAGATAAACCTAATTTAGACACCGGGGATACGGCTGTGGTGGTGTCAGATGTTCTGCCAAATGGACCAGCCATGGGCCGACTTTTGTAAGTTCAACACGCCTAATTTTACATCAGGGATGGGCAACTTAAATGATGGCGGGGGTTATAATTTTTTGTTGACACAACCAGAAGACCAAATAGCCCTGCACACTTACCCAAAATATAATAAAACTATCATTTTATATTGATTGGCGGGCCGGACGGAAGACACCTGTGGGCTGGATGTGGTCTGCAAACTGCCAGTTGCCCATCCTGGTTTTACATAAATTCAATTTTTTGCATGCACATATTAAAATACAGTGCAATAAACATTCTTATTAACCAGCAAATGTGTATGTTTTCGGATGCTTTGCAGCAACAAAGACCAAATTGTTATGGTCAATGGAGTTCAAATGGAAAACGTTTACTCTAACTACACTATTCAGGTCCTCAAGTCATGTGGCAAGATGGCAAACATAGTGAGTATGAGCAGAAAACCAACTAAAGCAGATAAAAACAAAACAATAATCTCACTAATCAACAGTGTCTCTGAATCTTTTTTTTCTACAGACAGTAAAGCGCCCTCGAAGAATCCAGATCCCGGCCACCACCAGACCCACCCGGGCAGCCTCCCACTCCAACCTGCTGGATCAGGACCCTCCCAGGCGAACGCGACGGTACTCAGACAGCAGCGACCAACGTGACGCGAGTCGCTACTTTCCCCAGAGCTCCTCGCCTGACCGGAACGGGTATGGAAACACGCTCCCGCTGTCATCGGGGTACAAGAAGCTGCCACAGAACTCCACTCCAGACAAACCCATTAAAACGACTTTGGTTAAGAAGAAAGTTACAGATGGTAAGATCTTTGAGTCATTTCAGTTCTCAATGAATGAAGCTCAGATTAAGCAACTGTTGTGACAATTTCTGCTCTGCTATAAATATAAATTTTTTTTTCAGAATATGGACTGAAGCTAGGCAGTCAGATTTTCATAAAGCACATGTCAGAAACTGGCCTTGCTGCAAGGGAAGGGACACTGCAGGAGGGAGACCTCATTCTTAAAGTGAACAGCCTTTTTTATTCATTAAATTCATAAAACCTGGAAGCTTTCAGTATCTCTTATAAACAAATATTCTAAACTGTGTTTTGTTATTTTTATGACTAGATTAATGGCATGACAACAGAGAATCTATCCCTTCTTGAGACGAAGCACCTGGTGGAGAAGAGCAGGGGCAAACTGACCATGACCGTCCTCAGAGATGACCGCAAGTTCCTGGTTAGCATTCCTGAAGTGGTAGACAGTGCCCCCAACAGTGAGAACGACCAACGCAAAGAAAGCAGCTCGGAGCTGGAAGGTAAAGGTTTCAGGCAGAGAGAAGGAGAAGCTTTTAGTAGCGAGAAGCTAATAGCTAATAGGAGCAAAAGCCTAGCTAGAGAATAAATTTAGCAACAGGCTAGCTTAAAGTAGCAAAACAAGCTAGATACTAAAAGTACCAAATAGTTAGCTAAAACTTTTAAAATGCTAGCTGGAAGCTAAAAGTAGCAAGAGGCTAGCTAAACGCCTATAGTAGCAAAAGGCTAGCTAGGGACTAAATGTAGCAACAGGTTAGCAAATTTAGCAAAACAAGCTAGAAACTAAAAGTACCACATGGCTAGCTAAAACTTTAAAAACGCTAGCTGGAAGGTAAAAGTAGCAAGAGGCTAGCTAAAAGCCTTTAATAGCAAACGGCTAGCTAGGAACTAAATGTAGCAAATGGCTAGATAAAACTATCAAAAAGCTAGCTAGAACCTAAATGTAGCAAGAGGCTAGCTAAAATCAGCAAAACAACCTAGAAACTAAAAGTGGCAAAAATCTAGCTGAAACCATCCAAAGGCTAGCTAAAGGCTAAAAGTAACAAGAGACTAGCTAAAAGTAGCAAAACAAGCTAGAAACTAAGGGTAGACAAAAGCAAGCTGAAACTATCAAAAGGGTAGCTGCAGGCTAAAAGTAGCAATGGGCTGGGCAAAAGATGAAAGCAGCAAAAGTTTGGCTAAAAGGTAAAAGTGTCACAGGAAAATAAAAAATGTAGATTTTAAAGAGAATGTTTTTAAGAGACCATGGGCCTCATGTACAAAGACTTGCTTGGATTTCTTACTGAAATGTGGCGTACGGTCAAATCCAGAAAATGGCGTTCGCACAAAAAGTTTCAGTTGTATTAAACTGTGCGTACGGCCGAATCCATGAACATTTCTTTTGTACATTAAAATCAACGTGGAACTGAGCGCACGTGAGACACCTCCCCGACACGCCTTTATTTACATGTTAAACATATGCAAATTACTTCCTGCATGTGTGATGGACATGTTTGTGTGATCCCTGCATGATCAGAAATTATTTCTAGATTCAGGAAAACAATGAATTAAATATAATGTGAGTGAGAAAAATTCCTGAGTAAGCATAGGAGTAAAATATGTTTTTTAAGCGCAAAGAACGAGTGATTTTGTGTCTCTGTGTCTGTGTCAAGCTGCTGTGGAGCACCCGGCACAGCCCTACATTCTGGAAAAATTAACTTTGTGCACGAGTTTAATAACATAATTACTGTAAAACACAGAGAAACTCAGATGTTTGGTAGAACATAGATCTGTGTTTATTTAATAGTTGATATGAA
>JARVJO010000227.1:22532600-22551383 GCA_031762555.1 Cynodonichthys magdalenae
TTGTGCTGAAAATAATGATGCCAAACATGGCAAGGTAAGTAGTTTTTAAAGTAAAAATATAGAGGTAAATTCAAAATGAATCAAAAACGGCCATTTATATCCCAGACCTTAGAGGGTTAAACCTTTTGGAGGATGCTGGTGTTTCAGTTGCTCTTCACCCAGGCTGACCTATAAAAAAAAACAAATCTGTTTGTGTGGAGAGGAGTTCACCCACGTGATGGTAACAGCAGGTACAGGGGGCAGTAGCAGCCAATATACCTCTGAAGCTTTACCTGCTCACCCAAATGAGCGAATTCCTTGAGATTCCGCTTTTTCTGCTGGGTTCCATTTTGTTAAATTCTGCTTTTCCGTCCACAATCCCTTCTGTGACACGTGGTTTAAAAGTTACATGACAAAATGCAAAAACCTCGAAGGTGCCCCTTTAGGTGGACACAAGTATTTATGTGAGCCCTAGTTACCTCCATGTACATATCATCCTAAAACTCCTACAGTAGAACTTTTATTTACAGCAGAAAAAATTAAATACGGTTTAAAAAAAACTGAACAGTTTCATTTGGGATTCATACTCTGCTGAGTAATAGCAATAATGTGAGAACAAACTTCAGCAAGTACAAAAAAAGGTACAGGTTCCCAAAAGTCTTTTTTGTTGTTATGAACCTTACCCTTCCTACAAATGAGTCGATACAAGCAGTTTAGTACCACAAAGACCAAGTTTGTTCCTGTATCATGATGAGTGACTCTGTTGATACGTAGGCAGAGTTGAGGAAGTGGATGTGATGCTGCAGCGCAGTGAGGGCGGGGTGGACTCTGCTCTGCTCTATGCCAAGATCATTTCCAAGTACATGAAGGACCTCATGTGTTACGTGGAAAAGAGAACTTCGCTGGGTGAGTGGAAGCGCCACAGGTTTAGATTATTAGTAAACAAATGTATCAAACAGAAAATCTAAATGAAATTCTAGTTTTCTTATAGTGTGTGTGTGTGGGGGGGGGGTGCACACGCGCATTGATGCTAAAAATTTTGTTTAACAGAGGCTGAGTTCTCCAAAGGTCTCCAGAGACTTTATCACTCCTGCAAGCACAGCATAACACACGTAAATAACCATTTTAATGATAAAAAAAAAGCATTTTGACATTATTTTTAAAAATCTTCTGTTCTAAAAATAAAACCTTATTGCTTGCTACCTACAGCCCCACATGCCGCTGTTCTCCATCTACTCTCTGGCTCTGGAGCAGGACCAGGAGCAGAGTGTGGGTCTGCAGCAGGCCAACACTACCCTGCACACCCAGACCTTCATCCAGGTACCTATGACACAAACTCAGGCTCTTTCTGAGGCGTCAAGTTTAAAATAAAAAGTTTAAAAAAAATGCCACATTTTGAATTAAAATTTTTTAATGCCGCCTTCAGCAGTGTTGGCGTTTGTTTTTGTCGCAGGGGGATGATGTCAAAACAGACATGCATCAATGTCAAAAGGCTGAGTTCCATTCTAAAATACTTAAATGTAAACTTCAATATTTAGGATTGAACTTGGGATTTAATATTTAATATTTAAATTTAACATTTAGTAAAAAATTGGCAGAAAGTAAGAACAGTGAGCAAAATAATTTAGTGTTAGTAGAGTTTACACTCAATGAGCTAAATAATAAAAACTAGTTAGTGACATTTTTTTAAATTTCATTTTACACTTGGCGCCTCATATCTTTCAGCTTCAATCTTTGATTTGAACCTTGCATGTGACTCTTCCTGCACAGCCTCTGATGCAGCGCAAACAGGAGCATGAGAAGAAGCGGAAGGAGATAAAGGAGCTGTGGATTCGAGCCAAGAGAAAACTGGTATGACCTTTGATCCTTTTACACATCTGAGTTTGACTTTCTTCCACGAGATATGAAAACATGTGCGTGTATTTCTGTGCGGTGGTTGTTCAGATGGAGTGTGAGACAAACCTGCGAAAAGCCAAGCAGATTTACATGGCCCGCTGTGAGGAGTACGAGAAGGCCAAAACGGCAGCCTGCCGAGCGGAGGAGGAGGGAGGTGGATTAACGGCAAAATCTCTGGAGAAGAAAAAACGAGTGGAAGAAGAAGCTCGCAACAAGGTTTTAACAATAAGTTTATTTTATTGGAGCTATGTGAGATGTAGCCAGAAAGGGACAACTGAAGTAGTACAACTCAATATAACATGTGTGTTCACAGGCAGATGAGGCGGAGGCCACCTACCGTACTTGTATAGCTGATGCCACCACTCAGCAACTGGAGCTGGAGCACACAAAGGTCACGGTGCTGAGGCAGCTGCAGGACGTCATCAAACAGAGTGATCAGACTCTCCGCTCGGTCAGAACAAACACAACAAACTCTCAAGTCTCGTAGCCTTAGTAGAACTGTCAGGGCAAAAAATAAAGTTCTCTCTCTCTTTAATTTTGGGGTTTTATGTATCGGGAGCAAAATCTGAAAGAAACTGAACTGAAACCAGTTTATTTAAACTCAATGTTTATTGTACAAAAATGATTGCACCACATCATTAATTATTAAACTAAAATAAATTCAAAATGGAAAAGAGGAGTGTGGAGGAAGTCCACACTTTCTGCTTCTGTTGGATTTAAGAGGGAAAGTAGAGCCAGACACTCCTGATTAACTAATTATAACCAGTCTAATTACCTTTTTATAAAAGCAGACGTTTTGGCAGTTTGTTGCTCTGGAGTATACAGGTGTGAGCTATCACTGTACAGTGGCAGCCCTTGAAGTCCTACTGGTCCTGGCTCCACAAGATTTGCATATCTTAGGGGAGGCTGCATTCAGTTACAACCACAGTGAGAGAGTAGAGATACATGCTAGGTGGTTTTGCAACTGTATCAAGTTGAGATACTGTATATACAATCCACCAGTGGTAACATCTCTCAAAGACCTTCAGTGTACACAGAAGGTAATATTCATCCTGACAGATAGCCAAGCTGCCGAGGACCACACTTCATGTCATTACTGGCTTGGGATTGTGCTGAAGCAGTCAACCAACTGGGGAAAGATAACAGGGTTACCGTTAAATGGGTACCAGGACATACTGGCATTTATGGTAAGGAGAGCACTGACTACCTTGCAAAAGCTGGCAGTCAGGCTCACTTCAAAGGACTAGAGCCTGTTGTAGGTATCTCAACAACAGTCTGTAGGACTGCCCTACAGGCCTGGATTAGACGTCAACACTTAATCTGCTGGAGGGAGCTGATGGACTGTAGACAGGCACGGGAACTGATAAATGGCCTAAACCTTAGGTTTGGGAACGCTCTTATCCCCCTGATAAGCAAAACCCCAAGTACACTGGTTTGAGTCCTAATTGGGCTCAACTTAAGAATACAATACTTAAATGTAAACTTCAGCATTTATTTCAGAATGAAACACAGCCTTTGTTGATGCTTGGCTCTTTTTATGACATGTTTATTTTATATTTATGTCATCATGCTGCGACAAAATCAACCGCTAATGCTGCTAACGCTGCTAAAGATGGTATTTAAAATCTAAATTCAAAATGCGTTAATTGAAAACAATATGGATGATACCTGTGGTCCAACAGTTTGATGTGCAGCTTGGACCGACTGCAACTGCAAGTTTAATGTCTTGTAGAGAAGTGTTAGCCATTGGTTTTGCCACAGGATGACGCCATAACTGAAATACCTAAATGTAAACTTCAAGTTATTTACAACATTTAGGATTTACCTTTTACCTTTTTGATTTAATAATTACATACTTTATTTCACAAAAAAAATAGTAAAATGTAAGAACAGTGAGCTAAATAACAAAATATAAGTGGATTTTACAAACAAAGTGAGCAAATAATGAAAATGTGTTAGTGACAATTTTTTTTACATTTTATTTTACACTTTGTACCCCATATGTATAAAGTACATTATTTAACCTTAGAATTGAAAGACAACATTTTTTTTGGTCAAATCTGTAGTCTTAATGCTAAAAATAATTTTTATTTCTCAACCTTCCTCCTCCAGGCGACCATCTCCTACTATCAGCTCATGCACATGCAGACGGTGGCCTTGCCAGTCCATTACCAGACCCTGTGTGAGAGCAGCAAACTGTACGACCCCGGCCAGCAGTACGCTGCCCACGTGCAAGACCTGCAGCTCCCCGAGCAGCCCAGCATCCAGTACATGTTTGAGGCATACTCCCCCTCCAGTTCGTCACAGTAAGAGACTTGATCAATCGCTGTAAAGCTTCATATTTAGCAAACATCACCATAAAGTTCAATAACAAAATTGGTAAACAGATGTTTTTAAATGTACAACAAAGTGCTTCACAGTTACATCCACAATCATAAAAGTGTAGACAGAATAAAAACGGTAATAAAAATAAATAAAACACAAAGTTCAGACTTAAAACCAACATCTCATACATAAACAGTCGTCAATATTTTAGCTGAGTTTTAAATGATTGTACAGCCTGAGCAGTACGAACAAGTAGAGGTGGGCTGTTTCAAAGTCTTGGGGCGGCCATGGCGAATGCTCAATCACATCTATGTTTAAACCTTGGTCTGGGAGACCAGAGTGCTCTTACAGGTGTGTGGATGTTATGGAGATCACATAAATAAGATGGGGCTAACCCATTTAAAACTTTAAATGTGAGCAGTAAAATGTTAAAATCAGTACAAAGACAGACAGGAATTAAAACCAGTTAAAAGACGAGCTGCAGCATTTTGAACTACTTGTAAATGCTATATATAATGAATTGACGGGAGTGGTCCCATCCAGAGGTAATAAAAGCATGGATAACCTTCTCAAGGCCCTTTTTAAAAGGGAGATTGGCAATGAGTTGAAATTGGAAAAAAGCTTGTTTTGATAATTGTACTTTTTTGTTTGTTCAGTTTGAGATTGTTGTCTATAATAACATTCCTTACTGCAGTGTGACTAAGAGGTTAAGGAACCTAAAATATCAGCTGCATAAGAGGAGGGAAACAACTTGCCAAACCAGATGACCTCAGTTTTCTTTTCATTCAAAGTTAGAAAATTTAACCTCCATCCAGGTTTTAATTTCAGACAGTTTAACAGAAGTGTCTGTGCATTATTTGCCTGAATGTCATAAGTAAAGCAGTGTAAGGGTACGTTAGGTTTCCTAAAAATAGACTCTAGTGGCAGCATGTACAGAATAAACAGCAATGGTCCTAATATTGATCCCTGAGGAACACCATAACATAGAGGGGCTGCTGAGGAGGTGTAAGTCTCTAAATTGATGGAAAAACTCCTGCCAGTGAGGTATGACTTGAGCTGTACCTTTAATACCATCATGTTCCAGGTAGAATACCAAAATGTTGTGGTCTATAGTATCAAAGGCTGCTGGTGAATCTAAAAGCACTAAAACTGCAGAGCTCCCTGAGTCTACTTTTAAAGAATGTCATTAAAAACTCTTAAAAGAGCCGTCTCTGTGCTGTGGTGTGATCTAAAACCTGACTGAAACCCCCAAATGTCATGGATTTCTAAAAACTTCAGGAGTTAAACAGAAACTGCTTTCTTCATAAAGCATTAAACCAAGATTAGAAAATGTTGGTGCTTAACTGTGAACAGTGGGATAACTAAAGTAGACCTCCAGAGTTGTAGCCTATTTTTGCAGTAATCTTAAATTGAGTTTACTGTACGGAATATCTAAGCTGTCTGTGTCAAACTGCTGCAGACACGGCCACAGACCCAGAAATGACAGCTTCAACACCGACACAAACACAAGCCATACAGACTCTCCTGCCTCCAGTTTGGACACTGCAGCTGCAGAATCAGAGGCTCACCGCAAACGTAAGTGATGCCACATGAGGCCAGACAGAGCTGTACTTTTGGAAAGGGAATTGTCATTTAGTCTTTTTTAACTTAAAGAAGAAGTTTACTCATGATTGATCTCATTCTGTTGGATTTGTTTGTTTGTTTTCCCCTCAGGACAAGGCCACAAGTCATGGGGTTCAACAGTGAGCAACGACAGTGTTGGAGGAGAGGAAGGTTTGGATTCTCCCACCACCAGCACAGGTGAGTCATAAACAATACAATTAATAAATTTTTTTCAGTATAAAATATTTCATCTGCTCTTCCACAATAGTGTGGGAAAAGTTCTATATAAAATTTGTTTCTCTGTTTTAGGTGACCTCCCTAAAATTGCTCGAACATCATCAACTGGAACAATGTCGTCTGATGAAGAAGCCGATGAGAAAGACAGAAACATGGCTTCGTTTGAAACTCCGAGTGAGTGTTGCACGTTTTCCTGTTTGTGTGGCCAGATTTTTGTGAGAGCTTCTCCTGAACTGAGTGACGGAGACTGTTCTGTGCAGATATTAACGGCATGGATCCAGACGTTGTCGTTTCTGCCAGACCATTTCGAAACATCGGCTTATCCAAAGCGGCTCAGACTCACCGGCTGAGGAAGCTTCGAACTCCTGCCAAATGCCGCGAATGTGATAGCTACGTTTACTTCCAAGGAGCTGAGTGCGAGGAGGTGAGTTTGTTGAACAGATATCTAACCTAAAAACCCCACTACCTTAAAGTGGAAACTGAACAGAAACAAGAGAAAATGCAGTGTGAACGCTTAATGCTGAAAGCTGCTAAAGAAGCTGAAACTTAATGCGAGTTAAATTTGAACTGACTTTCGCTAAAAGTAAGAAAACAAAAGCGAAAAATCAGTAAAAAAAAATATTGAAATTGTGTCAAAAGTGAACAGAGCAAAAACTAAGCTAAAATTAGTAAATATTAGGAAAAATTTGTTTGAAAACCAGAAAAAGTTTAAACTACCAAGAAGTTGGAATAAGCAAAAAAGGTATATTTGCAAATAAATATGTAAAAAACGAGTATAGGTGAAATTTAGACCAAAGAAGGTAAGATGAGCAAAAAAATGTCTAACATGTGACCTTGACCTTTCATTTTCTGACCTTGAAATTAAGTAATTTCATCAGTTGAAATTAGAAGATGAAAGAGTAAAAAAGCTCACATTAGCAGAGAAACAAGAAAAGTAGAAAAGATGAAAATATATATATATATATTTTTTTTTTGTAAAATGGCTACAACGGATGAAATTATAAAAAAATAGCTGAAAGAGCTGAAATAAGCACAAAGTAACAGCACATTTACTGAATGCAGCTGTAAAAAGCTGAAATTATCTCAAAAAGGTAAAATTAGCAAAAAAGCTCAAATTACCTCAAAAGTAGCTAAAAACACAAAACAGCTGACATTAGCAGAAAGTAGCTGGAAAAAAGCCCAAATAAGTTGAAATTAGCAGAAAAGGTCAGAACAATAGCTAAATTAGTAGAAAACTTCTAAATCAGCTAAATAGAAGCCAAAGGAAGCTGAAATTAGAACAAAGTAGTTAAAACCTTAAATTAATCTTATTTGTACTTTTTAACTATTGATTTTCTTTTTATTGATGGAAAAAAAATGGCAGAAAAAGCGAAATATCTCAAAGTATAAATTGCTGAAGTACCAATAGTCATAGCAGGAATATCCCGAAGGAGCTGAACATTTTGATGTATAAATTGTTGAAGTGGCACAAAAGTTGCAGAATAAGATGTGGCAAAAAAACGTGGGTGGGTAAAAATGATCTTAATATTGTGAATGCAGCTATAGTGAAGACATCCCGTCACCTCGGTCACGAGAGTCGTGGGCAAATTATTTGGATTCACACATCTGACACTGTTCTGGTTTCACTGACTAGTAAAGATCGTTTTCTTGCGCCGTCAGTGTTTCCTGGCGTGTCACAAGCGCTGTCTGGAAACTCTTGCCATCCAGTGTGGTCACAAGAAGCTGCAGGGTCGCCTGCAGCTGTTCGGCAGGGACTTCTCTCAGGTTGCCAGCTGTGCCAGTGACGGCATCCCCTTTATCATCACCAAGTGCATCTCTGAAATAGAGAGACGGGCACTCAAGATGAAGGTGAGAAAACCCATTTTTATGTTGTTTATAGACCTGTTAAGTTTCAGACATAACCACTGTTTCTTCTTCACAGGGGATCTACAGGGTAAACGGGGTAAAGACTCGTGTGGAGAAACTTTGTCAGGCCTTTGAGAACGGGAAGGAACTGGTGGAGCTGTCTCAGTGTTCGCCACATGACATCAGCAACGTCCTTAAGCTTTATCTCAGACAGGTACGTGATGCAGGCTCATCTCGATTCTAAAGAGGAAAGGGTTATCCTGGTTTTATCAGACTTGACACAAATAAAACATCACTGCAATAAATTGCAAAAGCTTTTTAATTATAACCCTGATTTATGTGGATTTTGAATTCTTTAACAGTAAATGTTTGTTTCCTGCAGCTGCCTGAGCCCATCATGCCCTTCCGTCTGTACAACAGGCTGATGGGTTTGGCTAAAGAGAGTCTTCATGGAGAGGAGACAGAGTCCAGTGCTACTAATCCAGCTGCGGTCAGAGGCCCAGAGCTGGTGAACCTAGGCTCCGACACTGACCCAGAGATCCTGGTCTTGGTGGACAGTCTGAAGGAGGTCCTTAAGGAACTTCCCAAGGCTAACTTCTCTACGCTTCGCTACATCGTTCGCCACCTTCGAAGGTCAGTTACCCTTCCAGTTTACGCCAGCTTCAGGTGTTGAGCCGCACCCACTGATCTTTGTTTACATCCTCATTCCAGGATTGCAGAGCTGGAGGAAGACAACAAGATGAGTCCCAGTAACTTGGGGATTGTGTTTGGGCCCTCTTTGATGCGGCCTCGTCCAACCGGGGCCACGATCTCCCTGTCTTCTTTGGTTGATTACCCTCACCAGGCTCGTATTGTGGAGGCCCTCATCGTCTTTTACTCATCCATCTTCCAGTCCAAAACTTCTCAATCCAACAAAACATCTCGCTCTGCTTCTACCTCCACTCAGCAGGTACACTTAGCTTTTTTTTTTTCTTTTTTTTTTTTTCCTTCAGACTGTCTAAATAAGAAATGTATGAATCTGCAATTTTTTCCATCTGGTATAAAGGCTCATTTTTCCCTACCTGAAAAATGTGACACAATTACTGCTCATGGTTCAAAAGCATTTTGAAGGCAACCTGGTTTAAGAAACACTAAAATGAGAGAACACACAGGGGAAAAAAAACAACAAAAAAACACTGGACAAATACCAATACCAAGTGGTGGGCACTGTTATGCAAATAGAACTAGCTTTACGTTTTGCTTTTTTGCTAACTTTGAAAACAATCAGCGGACCGATTAGCCTTACAAAATTAGGTTTTGCTAATTTTAATTTCACTAAAAAAATTCACAAGTGTAAAACTTCTATTTCTATGCCATTTATCCTGAGTTAAATAAAACTATCCTTCCTAGAAGCAGTGCTGAACGTGTCGGGCACCGTGTGTGTAGCATCATTAGCAGCTAAACTTTTGTCAACAAGAAAGAACCTTTAACAATATTTAAATAACGAATACAAAAATTGACTACCTATAAAATATGCCTGAGTTGGTATTTTCTATTTGTTGTGTGAATAACTTCAAACGACTTTTATTAAAAAAAAACAAAAAACTTGATCTAAAAAAGCTTTACTGGTTTGGATTGGACGATTTACCACATATGGTCCCACCCACCTTTGAATTAAACCAGTAGAAAACTAACAGGTTTGTGTCAGTCCCACCAGTCTTCAACTGGAAGCACATGAAGATAGTTATCTTAGCGATTAGGGTTTGCTTCCACTAATATAAGAAAAGACTCTTTCTTCTGTTTAGCGTTAGCGGAGCCAAGATTCTAGTTAAGCGGATTAGTGGTTCGTGTATCTAACATTTTGGTTAGCTGTGCCCACCACTGCCAGTAACTGACTTTAAATGGGATTCTACACTTTGTGTAGAATGTGTTTGTGTTTTCCTAATTTGTCTAAAAAGAACAGGCAGTAAACAGACTTAAACTATTTTCCTAATGTGTTTTATTTCCCCTTCATTTGCTCGTTCAGGAAAGTACAGCACAAGAGAAGACGGGGAGTGTTGGAGACAGAGAGGAGCAGAACAAACCAGACTCTGACAAGCAGGAGGAGGGATGTGGTAAGTTTTCATCAAGGCAAAAATACTGCTGAGAATTGAATAGTTTCCTTTTTAAAATAAAAAATTCACCTTTTTAAAATCTAAAGATTAAAAAAATAAGTTTCATCTTCTCATTTAGAAAGTTCTTTGGGCTCACTGGGCTCCAGCGAGCAGCTCCCCGACTCTGACTCAGAGCTGGACGAAGCGGGCCAGAGACCCCGCAGCCTGGTGAAGCAGGAAAGTGAGGTGAGCATGGATGAAGACCAGCTAAGCTACAGGGACAGCCTGGACCTGGACCTGTCCACCCATACTTACCTGGAGCAGGATGGAGAGCAGGACCCCGACAACCTAGAGGCAGGGGGGCCGCCCGATCTGCCGGACAGTGGGCTTCCAGATGACGACGCAGAACAGGAAGTGACCACCTCTCTGGCAGAGCTCAGTGTAAACCAGTCTAACAATAATAATAATAATAAAGCCAGCGCTGCTGCACTGAACCTGTCAGAACTCCCACTGACCTGTCTGTGTGGGAAGAATTTACCCCTGACAAGAAACCGGGACATGGAGCCTGAATTTGTCTAATGTCAAATCAAAATCCTTACATGTGGAAGTGTCTGATGGGACTGATCGTGGTTTTATGTTTGAAATCTAAAAGCCAAAATTTATATTTTTTGTACATCAAGACTGAACATTGAAACTTCTGCACTCATTGCTTTTGGATGCATTTAACCTTTAAAGGGTTTACGCTTTAATGAATTTTTTTTTTTAGTTTCCTGTAACAGTTAGTGGTTCCACCTGTCATATTGTGTACAAACTTTAAGCAGATTTATTTTTACGTGCTGCTGGTTTTATATCGGCCTGGTATTTTTTCAGTTCAGCAGTGTGTCACCTGTACTTCCTTATGAATGTTGGAACTATTTTAATAAATTCTCTAAAGTTTAATATTGTGGTATTTTGCTTATTAAGAGTTTAGTTTTGTTTTCCACTTTTAAAAGGCACAAAAACTTAGTCCTTTTTTCTAACAGAGGTATATAGTAAAGTACATTTACTTTGTTACAGTGCTTGAGTCATTTTTTTTTTAAGATCTGCAAATTTACCAAGCATTTATTTTGCTACATTCAAACATAGTTTTACTTTAAACGCCTCGTTACACGCTACAAATTTAAATATGAGCAGAACTCATGAAAGAGTTGTTTATGCTCTCTTAAAAACTGAAGTGTTGAATTTACTTTACCAAGTCAACTGGTTCCACAGTTGAATAATTTGCTTTACATAACTTTTAGTGGAACCAGTTGACATAACTTGTTTCAATAAAATAAACGCTTCATTTGTGTGTAAAAGTACTTTTACTTTCCTGATTATTGTGAGCAGTTATATGACTTAAGTACTTTTATCTGTGAAATTTGTTTTTACCAAAGTCATTTTCTGTTGAGGTATTTTCACTTTTATTTCTTTTATTTTTCCAAGTACTTTATATACCTCTGGTTTCTAGTTTTGGGGAGGGCATAATAGAAAGTATAGGGGGGTCAAATTGTTACTTATTACTGATGGTGGTCAGAAGGTCCGGTGGCACCGGAGCATGGCAGCCCTGCCTCAGTCACTGTCCCAGGGCAGCTGTGGCTACAATGTAGCTTACCATCATCAGTGTGTGAATGATTGAGGTGTAAAGCGCTTTGGAGTCCATGTGGACTTGATAAGGAGCTATTTAAGTTCAAGCCACGGTAGTTGCACACTGATTTACGAAAGACGAATTAAAGTTAAAGAAACATTTTATTTTCACTTTATTGTACAAAAGCAGTAAATACAAGAAATATTAGAATCTCAACAAGAAAAAGCGAGGAGCCACAGATGAGCTGAAGCTCAACTTCACTGGTCCGGCATCTTCATTCAGAGCTAGAAAAGAAAAATGATTTGAAAACTAAGCTTTTTTTTTCACAACTGTACAAATAATAGGACTAAACCAGGGATGGGCCCTCTTACTGCTTTTAAATGCTATTTCAAATATATATATATTTTTTGGGTGGGGGAACGACTATCTGTTCAGAGAATTTGAAAGCAAACTTATGTGTTTTGTCTGTTTAGAGATGCTGTCTGCCGTGAAGGATTTTATTATAATAAACTTGTGGCCCCTTCCATCATTTCAGTTGCCCATACCTGAGTGAACCCATTTATTTGTACAGATCTAACATGTAGCTGTGAGCTTTAATTAGTCTCTAACACGTACCTGTGTGTCACTGGACCAGTCTGTAAGTGATGTACCTTCCAGCAGTTTCACTGGGTCGGATGATCTTCACCACCTGGAGACGTTCATGAAACACGGATGAATCGGTCAAACGATCAGGGGACCGTTTAGAATAAACATCTCAAAGGAATCACTGGACTCAATATTGCGAGACGTCACACACTTGTGTGTGTGAGCCTCAGCCACTACTACATCAAGTTGTGCTTTAATGTCTTTTAAACAGTTATTATTTTGGCTAATATTGATTAACTGTGTTAAACTGTGCATGACGTTAAACGTTCCAGTGATTTTTACAGTTCTAATCCTTAAACTGGGGGAATCTTACAGCCTTGTTCAGTCTTGACCCAGTTTGTATTTACCTGTCCTCTTTTCAAGCCAAAGTAGCGAGCCACGGGGTCTCCAGCCTGAATCCTGGGTAACTGACTTTCCTTTAATTTACTGAAGTCAAGTTAAGGACAACAAAATCATGAATATTCCACAGAAATTTAAACTCAAGCCTGAGCCACAGCGCAGGACTTGGTAGTTGTTTTCTGTCCACTGTAGCCAATGTGCTGCTCAGAATGGGAGACTGTGATGAAGTGAAGATTCTATGCAATCTGTTGGCTTTGGATAACTTTACAAATATATGTACATGCTTTTGTAAAGTTCCAAGACTTTTGTTGTGATTTAGTGCTACATAAATAAACGGGCAAATTAAATTGATATGGATACTATCGTGCTAGAAGTTCAGTCACTTCCTCCTTCGTCATGACGATGTGCTCAGGTACAAGCTGAAAGAGGAGAAAGGAGAAGTGATTAGGCACCATTGTTTGCTGTTCATTAAATAAAACAAATAAATCAGAAGACACCATGTTGTTTACCTCGTGCTCTGTGATGTTAATAAGCAGCTCCTGCTGGAGAAACTGCTCCAGGATGTACTTAGGTGCCATGTCCACCAAAGACTGTCAGATAATTCAGGTTAAACTGTCAGACACAAAACACTTCCAGGGCAGGAGTTTTTATTTTTTTTTATTTTTATTATTTTAATTATGAAGTAATAATAAAAGTGCTCACCTGTTTTGCTGAAGGTGTCATGCCCATCTGAACAACAATGATGGCTCTTGTGATGTTCTCCTCCTGCATCCTCTGACAGTACATCTTAATAGTTTTGATTCCCACCTTGGGCTCCTCTGGTAGGGACAGACACACAATAACAGGTTATAGAAACTTATAATATACACACCTAACTTTAATTACTCGCTTTTCTTTTTCAATACTATAGCAAGCAGCACAACTCGGACAATTGTGTTTCTTCCAAGAGGAGGCCAACAAAGAAAGTTTGAGTATTATTTATAACTGAACAAATGTCTATCAAATAAAGTCTATTGTTCCAACAGAGCTGTACAAATATTTAAAATTGGTATCAATTCATAAAACCAAAATGTATGTATCTTTATAGGTCGGTGCAACATTACTTAAAGGAGCAATATTATGTGTTTCTCATGCATATTTTTAAATTCTATACCATAATAAAGTAACTGTGTCACCTTTAATTGTTATTAAAATGCTGTTTATATAGAAAATAAACTTGACTTCTCATCATATCCACTTCTAAACACCTTGAAATTGGTCTCTGTCTCTTTAAGAACCTCCTTCCGCTTCTGTCCCGCCCATTTCAGCGTCATCACTAGGGTTCGAGGTAATTTTGTATTTATTATTCAATCAAACAAAAAAGCAGCTTCAATCCAAAAAAATTTTTTCAATCAAAAAAAAAAAACTTCAACCAAAAAAAAATATAATTCAATAAAAAATTTTTTACTTTCTACCAAGAAAAATTTCCACCAAACAAAAAAGCAATTTCAATTAAAAAAATAATTTCAACCTAAAAAAAATTTCAACCAAAAAAAAAAAAAAATCAACCAAAAAATAAGAATTTCAATCAAAAAAAATAAGTGAATCATCAAAAAGTTTTTTTGCAAAACAGAAACTTTTGGTTGAATCTCCAACTTTTGGTTGATGCTTTAAGTTTTTGTTTGAACTCAAAACAGTTTTGAACTCAGAAAACTTGAACATCCGGGGCGGGGTCTAAGGAGCAACTATGTAAGACGCGTCCCTATTGGTTAGTGCGTACAGGAGCGATTTGCTGTTGTCCCTCCCTCTTCATGTTTGAACTTCGACCCTCAACGCAGCGCAGTTCTGGTCGAGGAAAAGACCCGCCCCCACATTTGCGTCTCCATGTAAGTAGTAGTTTCCTTAGTGTAACATGACGGGGACTAAATGAAATTACTTACCACTCAGTCTCTGTGTGTAGCTTGCTTGCTCTAAGCGGTCTTTTCCTCTTGACCAAAACTGCACTGCACTGAGGGTCAAAGTTCAAACATGAAGAGAGAGGGACAACAAGAAATTGCTCCTGTACGCACTAACCAATCGGGACGCGTCTTACATAGTTGCTCCTTAGATCCCGCCCCTGGGGGGGGCAGGGGGGGGTGGATGCTTGGCGTAGTTTACTTGGCATTTGAAAGTGGTTAGTATTGGAGCTCAGCAGACACAGTTTTCACCGGGTGTTCGCTAGTTGTTGCTGCTGAGAGCCTGCAGGAGTCGCGGGCCGGGAGGTGCACTGTGATGAGGAAGCTCGGTTCTTAGACCCGACTGGTTGTTTTTACTCTCCTGCCTGGCTGCCTCAGGACAGTCCAGGATTTCTCAAACATGCATGAATGAGTCAAAGCAAGACTCTGGACATGATTTTGATGAGAGGATAACATTATAACATGATATAAAACTCAAATGTTGATTTTACATGATATTGCCCCTTTAATAAAAAAACATCTTCTAAAACTGTCAATGTTCAACAAATGGAATGAAAATAATTAAAAAACTATAAAAAATAGTATAAATATTATAGTCAATAAGAACCTTGAAAGATTCACAGTTTTGCTAAAAACTAAACAGTTGCTCATATTTTTACACTACGAGTAAACAAAACATGTACAAGTAAACATACCGGGAAAGAAAACAAACATTTGGTCTGTGGGGTCATCATTGTGCGCCACCAGCACTGTGAGATCTGTCCGCCTGGGGCGACCTTCGCTTGGTTTGTCTCCAAATTGACTCTTGAACTCATCCAGAGTCTGGTCCAACTCGTCCTGTGTCACCAGGTAGCCTCGATCATGGCAGAGCTGGGAGGGTCAAAATCACACATTTTTTTACAATAATAATAATAAAAAATAAAAATAAAGTGACATCACCCTTACTGAGCCAGGACATTATGGCAGGCCATTCTAACATGAAATTGTCTTTGTTTGACTATTTGTAATTACATTCTAGATATCTAAAAATAAGATTTGACTAGAGAAAAACTACATTTTGACTATCCTGAATGGTAATTTAAAATGGCTGCATTTACATTCTGACTACAATACAAACAATAACAAAAAAATAAAACACAGATATTCACAGCAAACAGAAAACAAGTTGAATACATGTCTACAACAATATACAAGTCATAATGTTCCAAAAAACTAATATGACTAGACATTTATCAATTTCAGATATTTGTAATGTAAGTGTTGTGAAGCCGATTTATTACTAAAAAGGTCTGCCATAAGAGTGGTGAAGCCGATTTTCTGTTAAAACGGCCTGTCAAAGTACATATTTCAGACATCAAGCTAAAACCTTGACTTTTCCGTTCCAGAACAAGAGGAGAATGAAACTTTATGTCTATTTATGAATTACATGCTATTTTAGAATTTCAAAAGAGCAGCAGCATGAAGGAGTCAAGGCTGAACGTATACTCGCAGCCTATTCGTACGTATACGGACAAAACAATTCTTCTTTTATACAACTGTGGTGTTAGCTGCTATGATTTTACAATGTTAAGACGCTGCAGGTCAAAAATAAACACGCGAAACAGAACAAAACAACGGAGTTAGCATATTGGGTGCTGTTGTTAAGCTAAATGATGAGCTAAAGAAAGCATTCAAACGGACGCACCTGCATGATGGTTTTACGGATCTTCCACAACCTGTATGTTTCCTCTTCGTCATCCATATCCTTTAAAATAATTTATCTACACAGGTTTTGCTCAGAAATTAACTTTTTTTTTCCTCAATAAATTCGCAACTTGCGGTCTAACGCAACGCGACGCACATTTCTCGTTCAACCGACACAGCCTGATGACGTCACGGAGAAGCTCTTTAGCAATGAGGCGTTGTCACGTGCCTTTTCATGGTCGGAGTGAGCAGCCATCTTATGCAGGGCGAGGACTGTGCTTCCTGCAGGAAAAGTTTTATTCCTGAGTTTGAATTTGTGGAATGAGAAATGTACAATTTGCTGAAATTAAATAATTATGTGCTTGTCTGTCCTTCTCAGTGGTCTGTCAATGCTGAGAAAACTTTCCAGATGTCCGTGAACACCATGTTGGCAATAACATTTAGTACTCTACAGACAGTTAGCTGTTAAAGCTGAATGTGGTTTAAGTAAGTAAAACAAGTAAAATAATTTATTTGAACTAAGCTGGAGAAAAATAAATAAATATGAAGGTAAGTTTTTATTGTATTTGATGTTATTTGTTATGTAAGTGATTGTGTGTGATGATTTGTGTTGGACCACAATGGAAATAAGCTTTATGCTTTATTCTGTTATCCAATTTATATTAATGTTACTATATATTATGTGCAGTGCCATTTATATAATAAATAAATAGAAATTAAATGATAAAATATAAGGTGATATTCTCCTCTCTTTAATGAATAGGTGCATTTTAAGTGTATTTATTTCTTTAATTATTGGGCCATTTATTTATTTCTGTTTTTATTTTATTTATGTCAGTTTAGGTCCTCCATACTTAGCTGTCAATTTTCTATTTCAAATTACAATTTACTGAACATTTTCTGCAAGTTACTGACAGCCGTTCGCTCGTTGGCCTACAGAGGGCGCCAAAGTGCCCACGCTCAGTTAAAGCGGAAAGTGCTAAGAGCGGAGAGTATCGGAGAGGAATCGGTTCTGTCCTGAGGAAACACCGCACTGATGAAGGGACCGTCGATAGGAACTGCCTCGCATTCCTCCGTTTGACACATCGGACATTGCGTCCCTCCTTCTCTCTGCAGAAATCTCACCGCTGCGGTTGGTCATTCATTCGCTGGGGCTTGTCTGTTTTTTCTTTTCCAATTCCGGACGGTTGAATGGAAGCAGCAGCCGAGGGAGCGGTCGGGCTCTCGGAGGCCAGGGAAGGTAGCCCGTTGTCGTACGTGGCCGCAGCATCCGATGATGCGGACACGGTTGTGGGGGTTAGCTACGGGATGGACGCGGCAGACATGGGTAATTGTCACGTTTTCTCTCAACCTCAGAGCCCGTATCATGTTTGTTGTATGTTCTGTATTTGTATTTTTCTCCTGCTGTGGTCAGAAAGTCCCTGCACATTTCCGCAGGCAAGAAGCTGGTAAGCTAAGCTAGCAGCTAACTGATGGATCTCACCAGGAGCAGGTGTGATGATATGAACATGCAGTACCTTTAACTGGAGACTGTGTTGGATACATGTTGAAGGCACAACCGTGACGATAGAAATATACAACAAATATTTGAAGGAAAATGCGTAATAATTTTGAATTATTACGTTAGCTGATAATTTTTATCAAGTAAAGATAGTAAAGATGTAGGATACTCTTTCCCCATCGAAACAGCTTTTATTCGTATTTAAAAAAAACACAAACCAATTTATGCCCTGAAGTTTTTTAAACTTTCAAACTATTTTCCCCCAGAAATATCACTTGGAATATCTACCAAAAAAACAATCAATTTACAGTTCGGATGCTTAATGCAGCCAGAGAACATTTATTTTGAACAACAAACCCCAAGTTGATTAAAAAACAACCTTTATTCTGACAAAGCTGGGTGACATTATATAGCAAACAAAATACAATGATTTGCAAATCTCATAAACCCACCTTTTATGTTTTAGTATGTACATTGCAACATAGTAAACATATCAAATGTTTAGGCTAAGAATTTGTATTGCTTAGTGAAAAATAAAATAAGGTAATTTTGAATTTTATAGCAGCGTAAAATCTCAGAAGCATTTGTGACAGGACCTTGTTTACTGCTGTGTAGCAACCTTTTCTCTTTTAGCAATTGTCTAAATATTTAGGAACTGAGGAGACCAGTTGCTGAAGGGAATGCTGTCCCGTTCTTGTCTCATGTAGGATTCTAGTTGTTCAACAGTCCCTCAGTCGTCTTTGCAGTATTTTTATATTTCTTTATGTAGCTGGATGGGAGCATATGTTTGAAAATCTGTATATACCTTTCTACATCAATGATGACTTTCCAGATGTCTGAGCTACCCATGCTATTGACAATAATGAATTTCCCTCTCTCTCCACAAATGCAAAAAAAATCCTAATGTTAATTGTCTGTCTACAGAAGTCTTTTTCAAAGCGGGGGTCATGACCCCCTGGTTCACCAGGAAATGCAAAGGGGCTCATAAAGCTGAAGGGAAGATTAAAAAAATGCTAAAATATATATATATATATATATATATACACACTCACCGGCCACTTTATTAGGTACACCTGTCCAACTGCTCGTTAACACTTAATTTCTAATCAGCCAATCACA
>JARVJO010000227.1:22569536-22591234 GCA_031762555.1 Cynodonichthys magdalenae
AGTCCCACAGGCCAAAAAGACCCGATAGGACTCCTTCTTCAGCCTGACAGCATCCCTCACCGCCGGTGTCCACCAGCTGGATCGAGGGTTGCCGCAACAGGTGTGAGTTGAAGCTCCGTCTGACGGGAGACTCTGCCGCACGTTCCCAGCAGACCCTCACTATACGTTCGGGTGATGGCTGTATCCTGACTCACTGTTAAAAGTCTTGTAGCATAACGTTTTGTGATCCTCCCGGTGGAATTTGATGCCATTTCCTCAAATGTTTTTAAGTTTAAACGCAACTAAACCGGCGCACAGTCAGTGAAACTAATAGAGCTGCTGCCAGAGTTTGCACGAGTGTTGAGGGGACTAGTGTTCTAAAAATAGTCTGAGTAGAAATCATCATTGATGATTCACAGCTATCACTAATAGAGAAAACTCGTAGAATCTGGTTGTCAGGCCTGACTGCAATGAAGAAAATTATAGCTCAGACTTGGAAGCCTCCTAACGGCACATCTTTTGTTCACTGGCTTTGGTTATAAATGGACATCGCATACCTGGAACTATCATCAGCAAGGGTTAATAATGCAGCTTCAGCTACTATTGCATCTTGGACAGACTTAGTAGACTTAAGAGATTACTTTCTGAGTAGGACTGTGGTTAAGAGGATTGCCAGGATGGTGGACGGTGGGGGGGACTGTGTTCCAGGGTTCAAGTTAAATTGTAAAAAATGCAGAAAGTAATTATGTACAGTATATGTGAATGTCATGCAACATTGACAATTCTTCTAAATAAAAATTGATGCTAATACTTGTTTGACCATTTTATTTATGTGCTACTTCCTAATAATTTCTCCTCCTTCCTCTCAGGATACAGTATCGGTCCATCGCCCAGGCTTCTATGCTGACAGATTCTTCAAGTTCATGAGCAGCACAGTTTTCAAGAAGAGCTACTGTGAGTTCACGTTACACCAAGACACTGCCTTACATAGTCACATGCAGCAGTGTGGGGAAAGGCACAAAAGTCAAAGGCCATGTTTTGGTCTCTTTTACTGCCAAGTCTTGTAGGAAAATCAGATACAGCAGCTAAAAGCCTTAATAGGTGCTGCTCAACACGGTGTGAGGGGAAAATGTACTGCATGTTCTTTTCACACAAGGAAATGTGGAAAATCAAACACTGAGGCTCCTATTTTAAAGTGCAGATCTTTCCAAAGTTCTTGATCCCCCTTGAATTCAGTATTAACCACTTTAAAATCCCTAAAACTGCTTATTTTAAAACCACATTAAAACAAATAAAATATTCATTAAATAATTTAATTTAAATAATTCATTTTGTTAACCAAAATCAGTATCACTAGACTCTTCTAGTTCTGATCCTGTGAAGGTGAAAGTGCTGTACTGTAAATGTATTTGTGATTTCACCCTTTCTGCTCCTCAGCTCTAAAGTCCTCTCCATCCAAGAAGGGTCGCGTGTCACTGTCAGTGCCTAAATGTTCTGGTCCTGGTGCTGCCTGGTCCATTAGCCAGCTGCCCTGTGAGAGAGATGAGAATATCTACGACCTGAGAGGAGCTCACAGCTTCCCGACATTGGAGGATGAAGGTGAAAACTGTATTGAGTGGTGTACATCAGGTAGAACCAATGCCCATCACTATTTTATTGCATTTTGAGATTCCTTTTGCAATTTTTGTTCTAAAAACATATTTTGAAAAACAAAACAAAAAACAACAGTTATTCGTTTCAAATTGTTACAATTGCTAACATTTGATGTGAAATTTCAAAGTAAAAGCCCTTCAAAATTCAACAACTGTCAACAACTCTTTTTTTCTCCTGAAGTTGCTGTCCTTATTGTAACAAAATTGTTAGTTTTCAAAGACCAGTCTCTCTTATCTCTCTTAAAGGCCCACCTGTGGAGAAGGGTGGGGTGAAGTGGAGGCTGGTAGCGTAGTAGAAATCTCTGCATGTCTTGCCTGTTGTTTGCAACTCTTCCATTAATACCAAGTGTGTTTCCAGAGATCATGGCGCTGATATATATGCAAAATCACACACATGAACAACATCCAGGTCACATATTTGATACAAAACAAACATCAAAACCAAATGAGTCTGCAGGATGATTTTAAAATATAAATTTTTTTTATGTAAGGTTAAAGTAAAAAAATGCAAAAAACATAATAACAAACATAATAATAATAAGAATACTTTTTATTTGTGGGTGCCTTTCTTGGCACTCAAGGTCACTTTACATAGTTTAACATAAAAACAAACACAAAATTAAAATACAAATTAAAATAGGTACAAAAGTTAAAAAACTGTGTAGTTTAAACAGATTAATTTTGAGTTTGGATTTGAAATGTGGCAATGAGTCTGATGTACATAGACATATTTTTTGAATCCCACATGAAGGTAGCAGCAAGTTCCACAGGAGCATTGAGTTACTTTGATGACTTTTGTTTTTTACAAAAATTAAAAGGCGGATTGTTTTTCCATTTATGGAAGTTAAAATTAAAATGGAATAACCATCCATCTTTTGCTTTTCATTATCTGTTTTTAAAAAGAAGAAGCAAATGACTAAGAAGTGCACAGACCATAAAGAAACCTAACAACAACTGATTTTTTCCTGTCTTTTTCTGTCAGGGCGACCAGATCTTCTTCTATGTACTCCTCCATCATTTGAGGAGGCCACAACAGCATCCATTGCCACCACTCTCTCTTCCACAACATCTTTGTCCATCCCTGAAAGATCTCCCTGTGACACAGTCGAACACCCGCGCTACAGGTACTAATTCACATTTTATTGACCCTTTGCTGAAAATGACAGGCTCACAGCAGCAGCATCTATATAACACAAACAACAGCAGCAACAACAAAAAACTGTAAAATATAAAATAAAACAAAATGGACAAAAATAAGCTGAATCAAACTGGGGATACATTCAGTAGCATACATTTTGTACGGATTTATTTATTGCTCATTATAAAGCTTGATGGCAGCTGGCAGGAGGGAGCTGAGTCTTGCACCTCTGCTCAATCAACCAACAGCTGAAGGTGTTTTGATGAAACACCTCCGGGTATATTTTGCTCATGATAGCGTTTATTTTCATTTGCATCCTCAGCCACCTGCTCAACCCAGTCATGATATTCTGATGGTGGAGTTCAGTTTTATTTTTAATTGTTTTGTTAAGTTTTTTGTATTTGACATGCAAGCAGTTACAAGTATTTATAGGATTTAGACACTGTCAACAGTCATGAAGGGAGATGTTTTCACCCAATTTCCAGCTAAATGCTAGAAGTGTAAATGAAGTATTCTTAATTACGTCATCCTAGCAGCTTCTATCTGTTTTTGATCAAGAAGAGCTCTAATATCTAATGAGTAAAAATTTTCCAATTGTCAAACTCACCGAGAACCACATGAGCGTTATAGTGACTCTCAAAGGACCAGTTATAACTAACTTTGACATTTTGTGTTTAACTTTGACTAACCATGAAATGTCACATTCCTCGTCTTGTTGCTACGGCACCGCTGACAAAAAATAACTGAGCTCTACGTGGTATTTCCTGCATAGAAACAGCATTTTAACGTGTCATCGTAAACACTAAACGGCCAGCAAAAATGCAGCGAAATGGAAATTTTACACAGCAAATTTTACCGGGTGCCTGATCTCTGTGTGTATAAAAATACCAGTTGAACATTTTAAATAGAAAAATATCCAGTTTATGTAGAACACATTGATGTTATTATTTCTGTTAAAAGGAAGTAGAACATATTAGTGTTTTCTTTTATCTGATGCTATGTTCTGTAATAAAAGCTTATTATTTCAAAAGCTTTGTAACAAGTTATTTTTTTCTTACATTTTGGTGTCAAAACTTGATGTGAACACTCATGGAGCTGCTTCACTCCCAGCCTGTCCTCACACTGTTTTCTCTGTCCTCAGGAGACACACCCAGTCTCTCAGCCACGACGTAAGGTGAGTTGTGTCACAAACATATTCAGCTCAATCCAGCTGTTTTTACAAAGTCTGGACTTTTTTCAGTACAACATTAAACATGTCAGGGTGTGGTGGGAGGGGAGGAGATTAAATCTAAAGTTAGTATGTTCATGAGTGAGCTCCTGCTTCTTTTTATTAGGACCCGTGGTGCGCACAGTTAAGCAAAGAGTTAGCTTCACTAACCATTAATCCTCTAAAATAGTTAGCTTCACTAACACTAAACAGATAGAAAATTTAGAGTAAGCTAGTGCTAACTGCTAAGATGGTTAGTGGGACTGATGCAAACCTGTTGCTAGTTGGATTCTATTGGTTTAATTCGAAGGTGGGTGGGATCGTCTTTGAGTTATAGTTATTCCTAACTGGAGCTACTTCCATTTCAACCCTTTCAGAATAAAAGCATTTCTTTGATTGAGTTTGTATTTTTACAAATGCAACACATAGCAAATACCTTCTCTACCATTTTCCTATACGTAGTCTTTTTTTTATATAAAAATATTGTTAAATCTTATTTTATTTCTTTTTGACGCTCTTAGTTTGAAGTTTAGCTGCTGAAGAAGCTACATTCACACACATGGTGCTTGATAATTTATTTTTATTTTGGGATAAATGACCTAAAAATAGAAGTTTTACAGTTGTGAAATATTTAGTGGACTTAAAATTAGTGGAAACCATTTTAGAGGAAGCTAATGGGTCCACAAATAAATAGCTATTCTACTTAATGAGAAACTAGTTCTGCTACTAGCTGATTAGCGAGTTAACGGAATGGTGCCCACCCCTGAGCTAAGATGTGGCTCTGTTTTTGTTTGTGTGCGTTTGGGCATTTAATTTTCCGTGTTTTTCTTAACGTATGTGTGTGTTTTGTAGAACCCAGGAGGAGTTGCGTGTACGCGAGGAGGATCAGCAGACCATCACTGTAGAGGTGGAGTTGAAGAGACCCGACAGTGAGCCCACCATCTCAGTTCCTCAACCTTCACATGGAAACAGGTACTCCAGAAATACTGTTGGATACTCCATTCAAGAAAAAAAAATTCTTACCTTTCTTGCCTTTTGTTACTTTTAACATGTGAACACCATTATGCATCTTAGAAGTTCCCAAATTTTTTTTAGAAACTCACAATTAAGCTATTGTATTTTCCAGAATATAAGTTGTACTTTTTTTCAGAGTTTTGATGGCTCTGACACTTTTACTCCAAATCTACTTATTTATGATTTTTCCTCTCCATTATGCATTTTTTTGTCTGATGCGTTTAGCTGAAACTGACCGTGAACCAAGAAGTTAACATTACAGTCTGCAGCCATGAGAGGGCGTTCTAGGCTTGTGATAACTATGGTTTATGTTGTTCCTGTAGCCTACCAGTTTAAAAAAACTTCTGTAACTACTTCAGCTGCTCTGCTGAGAATCAGCTGGCAAAGGCTAAAATAGTGTCATCTTTACAACTGTTCCAGCAAAACTGGTAGATAGTTAAATAAATCTTATTAAGATAATCAAAGAAATTGTGGAGAACAAAAAAAAGAGAAACTTTTGTGCACAGAGGAGACGACACAGGAGGCTGTCTCTTTGGCTGTTCTACCCAGAAGTGTCTCTATGTCCACAGAGGAGAGCCCACCATGTCAAGGCAGCTCTCAGGAGTTCTCCATGGAGTCTTATCCTCTTTGTGTCTTTGTGTTCCCAGAAACACAACACTAACAAGACAGTCAGTTTCTGTTTTCCTGACCCGACGAAGAGACAGAATCTGATTGTGGAGCTAGCCGATGGTCCACTCCAGCGTCCCAAATTTTTTTAAACTTCACTTTAGCTTGCAGAGATGAGCCGCTGAGCTGACTTCATCAGATAAACAAATCCAGCAACCTCCCAGCAGGGTGATGATTTGTCTGTAGTGAAATAAAACAGACAGGTCCAACAATACAGTCTATTTGTTTTCAGGCAACCGGATGAAAACAAATAAATATGACAAGTAGAAAAAGACTCCTGCTCATATGGGGTCTTTATGCATCCCCACTCCATAGCCATAACTACAGTATAGCCACATGGTTCATGTCCACCATGAAAGACTTGCTGAACAGCTGGCAATATCACTGAATTGCTGCAGTCCAATCAGAAGGCCCAGAAACCCTTTTTTTTGGTCCCACCCTCTCTACATCAACATTGTGACTGGTTAACTTTCCTGTCAGTTATAGCTCTAACCCATCCTGCAGAGCCTCTGACTCAGCTGAGCCTTCTGCCCTGACAGTAAAGTCCCAACAGTTGAGAAAGTTAAATCAAACTGATTTATTATAACTTTTCTAATCACATTCAAATGTCTACAGTGACGTCCTGGAAGTCGTCAACACAAAGAAGGCAGCACCATCCGACTTATTGGCAGCTCTCGAGGCCCCCCCATCCTCCTCGTCCGCCCCAGCCACGGAAACACCCTCCAGTCCCAAGGTGGGGATGGTTGATGTAGATGGGGCCAGCCAGATGTCTGGCTCGGGGTGCACCAGCCAAGCGTCAGTGGACGATGACGACGATGTGCCAATCACAGATATTTACTTTGTAAGTAAAATCCTGTTCATACAATATACAAACGCATACCTCAGTTGCTTTTATTTTATATTTTCAGTTAAACATTTCCCCCCCCACATCATACTGTCAGGGTCAGTGTGTGTGTGTTGTTAATTGAGCTATGTGGTGCTTTCCAACAGATGTGTTAATACTAGGACTGGAAGGTAAGACTGGTATGGCAACATGATTGTCTGCAGCTCTTGTTTACAGTGTGCGATGTGTTTCACTAAAAACGCTGTTTTGAAAACTTTTTATTAACTTGCTAAGGGGTAGTTGGGGCAGGCCTCAGTTTGTTTCTGTTCTTACATGTTTAAACTCCAAACCAACAAATGAAGTTAAAAGTTAAAAGAAACTCAGTAAAACATGAATAAAATTCTCCCATAAAACCACAGAGCTTCTGATAAAAACACACCCTCTGATGGGCCTTCTCACAAAGTGAGTTCACATGAGTGTCAAAAGTCAGTTTATCATCCAGAACAGTTCCCAGATATTTATATTGATGCACCACCTGAACAGCTTCACCAATATTAACCACAGGAGCAGCAACCGAAGAGTCTTTTCTAAAATCAATGACCACCTCCATCATATTTGAAACATTTAACTTTAAAAAGGAAGACTCACTCTATTCAGTGACATTCCTGACCACTGACCCATGGTCAGGGTCATCACTGCTGAGAAGAGACAGGATGACAATATTGAAATTTTATATTTGTTATTTCTATATTGTTGAATGTTGTTTTAATAATTTTTGATGCTCTTAGTTTGAAGTTTAGCTGCTGAAGATGCTACGTGCTAAACACACGGTGCCTGACCTGTCCAGCACTGATTGTAAGAGGGGATAGTTTTTATTTAATTTGGGAGTAATTGCATAAAAATAGAAGTTTTACACTTGTTAATTTTTTCGTTGACTTAAAATTGTGGAACCTATTTTAGCGGAAGCTAATCAGTGCCCTAACAGTTTCTAAAGTTAGCAAAAAAGCTAATCCACTAAATGAAAAGCTAGTTCTGCTATTAGTGGTTTAGTGGGAACTGGGCCCACCGCTGTAAAACAGGAACAATTTGAGAATAAAATGGATGAAATTGGAATATTTTGTAAGATTGAAAAAATAAAATGACTGAGGCAGGTGTGAGTGTGTTGTCACGTTGCAGGTTTCTGACATGAAACCGTCATCATACTGTCCACTCTTTCTCTACCTTCAACCATTTAACCCTAGCTTGAAGAACTGTTTCACTTTTGCTTTTCCTTTGCTCTGATGCGGTCCTCAGTCATTCTCTGCCTTGTCTTGTTGTCGTCTCAAGTCACAATAAAAGTGGTGAGATAGCGACAGTGTGTGGAAGCTGGATATAAAAAGATAGTTACTGCCAAGCTTGTGAATCCATCTGTCACCATTGAGTCACCCTGTAGAGTCCTGCAGAGATTTCACTTAGTCAGAACTGTTATCCATTTTCCCCTCAGCATGCGTCTTTTTACCATTGTGTTATTTTACTTTTCTCACCACCTCTCTTCATCCTCCCTCTGTTAGTCTGCGTGCCTCATCTCTGTAATGCCGTCATTTTTTAGATGGGAAGACCTGGGTGGTCTCTCCCTTCCGACAGAGGAGGAAGAGCAGGTCCTGTCAGCCAGTAAGTGAGCAGAGAGTGATATGGCAGTAACATCAGAGGTGTTGGGCAAGATTTCTGTTTGTTTTGTGAAACATGAATTCAGTGATGAGATGGAAGACCTTTTTTTTTTTTTTGAGTGTGTAGAAGTATGAGGTGCCATGTGTAAAATAAAATGTAAAAAAATGTCACTAACACATTTTTATTATTTAGCTCACTTTGAGTGTAAAATCCTACTTTAAAAACTCCACTAACATTTTATTATATATAAATGATATACGAAATCCTAAATGTAAAGGTTAAATCTTAATTGTTGTAGCTAAATGTTGCAGTTTACATTACATTACAAGTATTTTGGAATGGAATGCAGCCTTTGCTGTTTGTGCTGGGCTCTTGTTATGACATCATCATTCTGAGACAAATCCTCCCTGGGCCAGGTAGGCTGCTCAAAACTGCTGTGAAATGAGACGGTCTACCCTTCGACTCACGTCGGCTTTATGTGAGTTTACGTGACAATGGGCTACCCCGTTACCATAGTGACCGGTTTCATATCAGACTTAAAATGCGTTGGGACGTGTATTTACATATCTTTTTACTGGAAGAATAACTTTACAGTTAAAATGTTATATGTAAATAAATAAACAAACATCAATAAATCGGGTTTCAGTTCCAGTATCAGCACTTGAAGTAGCATTTTTTATTTAACATCTTATTGCAGCAGAATTTTCAACAGCTAAGTTGCTAAACTTACTTTTAAAAACAAATTCTTAAGTCCGTGGTGAATTTCCAAACTATGCTGACTTGTTAAAAAAATAAAAACTCCACCGTCTTCGTTACTCTGTTTATTTTGCTGCCGCATTGAATCCTGGGATACCCTCGGCTGGTGAGGATACTCTCATATGTCCTCGGATTTCTGCTAACACTTCCCTATACAACATCAAACTTGCAATTGTGGCCAGTGTCCGAGCTGCACATTCAACTGCCTGCTGAATTCCACTCTGAAAATGCAAGCTTTATCATTTAGTTGAATTATTTAAGATTTACCTTTTACATGTAGATTTACACATTAAGATTTAGGGTTTAATAATTACATATATTATTTAGCCCTGATGCATCTCAGTAATCCAGGTAGAAAAAAAAAATAAAAAATTCATTCATTAATTAAAAATAATTATTTTTCTTTTTGATATTTAGCATTTAGTAAAAAATAGTAAAAAGTTAGAACAGTGAGCTAAATAATGAAAATGTGTTAGTGACATTTTTTAACATTTTATTCTACATTTAGCGCCTCATATAGAAGAAGCCCCCCCATCAGGATTTACATTTTTTTTTGTTACATTGCTGGTGCTTTTATAATGATGATGACAGTAAAAACAACTAGTGTAGAAAGCAGGTTAAATAAAGAGAAAAGGCCTTTTAATCCTGTTATTCTGATATCTTATTATTTTGAATCATTTGTCTGTTTCCTCACCTGCTAAAGGCCCTGTCACACTAGACAACTTATGAAACATTTTTTATGTCTAAATTCCTAATAAAAGTTATATATTTGATCAATTTGTTAGAATGACATTATGTACATGCCGAAAAGAAGCTTCCTGTTGATTTTTTCAATTCCATCTTCAACGTAGAGGTCTTTAAAATGTTCATAAGTTGGCATAAGTTGTCTAGTGTGACAGAGCATTAAGGGCTATACCTTTTTGTTTCTCCACTTTAGCTGCTGCAGGTGTAAATTTGTGCATCTCTGTGAGATTTTCCCTTACCAAAATGTAGTATATGCAAGTATCCTTTAAGTATACTAATTTTAAACTAAAAAATAAAGTACTTAAAGTCTTATCTGAGATAAACTTAACTAAGTTTATTTTACACTATACTTGACCTATACTAAAAATATACTAAAAGACTAAGTATACTTAGTCTATACTTATGTTTAAACTTTTGTCTTAGAAAAACGTGTGTAGTAGTACACTGAAAGTACATTTTCACACAGTCTGGTTTATTTGTAGTATGTCAAGAGGAAT
Organism: Cynodonichthys magdalenae; assembly: GCA_031762555.1. Taxonomy (NCBI): domain Eukaryota; kingdom Metazoa; phylum Chordata; class Actinopteri; order Cyprinodontiformes; family Rivulidae; genus Cynodonichthys; species Cynodonichthys magdalenae. The sequence goes on from JARVJO010000227.1 coordinate 22,579,660, forward strand.
AAAGCAGTGCACACAACTCCAATGTAAAAAAAAGGTGAAGAATAAATGTGTGCCTTTTTCTGGAAAAGCACAAAAAGTAGGAATCACCACATTAGGAGCATATTTGCTCCTTGAAATTTTAAGGCATAGAAGTTGTGCCTGCTCTTGAAAGAAGAGGCGACAGATGAACTAAGGGAAGCATTTTGGATCCAGTCTTTACAAACACTAAACCCTAAAGGACTTAACGAGGAGCTGTTGTTGAACAGCTTTCTTTGACTTTTGTGATTTCATGTATTCATATTAGTTGAAACTTCATGGAATATATCACTGTTTGCTTGTCACTGATTATGCTTGTTTATCACAGATGTCTCTCTTTTGGGCTGATTGCCCAACTTGTCTCTGATTGGCTCAGTTTCCTTTTATCTCTATATAAACTCATTGTTTGCCAGGCCTCTGTAACAAGCTGATGATGGCATTAAGCTGAAACACGTCTGATTGATTAAAATCTTTTGATAGTTTTGGAGTGCTGGTGATTCCTACTTATTTGTAGTATATTTCAAGATGACCTGTTTTTAAATCATTTGTCAGTTTTTGGAACAAATGCAGCAATGAAAACTATAAGCGAGCTGCTGCAAAGAAGTCTGAACATTTGAGCAATTTAACAATTTATTTTACACAACAGCTCTGTTCCAGTGGACAGTTCTGTTCACCGCATGTCAAAGTCAAAATGGGTTTTAATTTGACTGGAACTGTTTGGTGGAATGAAATAAAATACCTGATTTTTTGTCACATTTTTCTTATATATCTTACTCAGCATTAAAAGTAAGGTAAAAGCATAACTATAAGGTTATTTGAAGTATAGTGGAAAATGCATTTTTATACGCTAAATAGTGAACTACATAGAAATGAATTCTTATTGAACTAACAGCAAACCTAAATGTTACTTTTATAAACTCATAAAGTGCCTGTACTTTAGTATACTTAGATTACTTTCAGTATACTTTTATAAACTCAAAATGAGCCAAGTTAGTCCCAAGAAGTATACTTGTTAGTAAACTTTTAGAATACTTATATCTATGTACTTGGTAAACAAAAGTACACTTAGGTAACCTGTACTAAGCTTGTAAAGGGAAAAAAACATCTTTCTTTCCTTCTTTGCTCTATCTGAGGAGGCTTTCTGTGTCTGACTCCTGGCATTCTGGCTCTTCCCGTCTCCTCCTCGTCTCCTCATTCTGCCTGCTTGCCTGGTGCAGCATCTCACCCCCAGCACAGTGCTTTGCATTACAAATCTCATTCAAATACACACTGGTGATTTCTCTTTTATAGCTCTTAATGGAGTTTAAAACATCCCTTTAAAGAACTTTCAGCATGTAAAAAGTCACACTTGCTGCTTTGTTTTGGAAGCATTTCCTCCTATATGCATCCCTAATTTTTATTTCTTGTCTTGTCATTTCTCCTGTGTGTTTCTCTCTCCTGCGTGCCTCTGCTGCTTGTTTCTGTCCCTGTCACCGCTTCTCCTGTCCCTCTGGCCCCCTCTGCTGTGGTGGGTGTGTAAAAACAGCCTCCAGAGGACAAGACCTGGGTATACTCCCCACTACACTATGGCTCAGAGTCTAAAGCCCTGCCTGATGGAGATTTGGAGAGAGAGACAGTAAGTGAGAAGCTGAAGCATAAAGCACATTCAGACGAGGAGTCAGATTGGCTCATGTTGAGGTGTTAACTCAAGAGAAGATGAGATGTATCAAGTTGTAACAAATCCCAAAGTCCATTATTATTTTAGGAACATACCTCATCTGTGTTCACAAAGCCCCAATCAGCATAACAGCATTCATTTTTCATTGATAGATAGGTAGAAATATGAATATGGTGTGTAAAATAAAATGTTAAAAAATGTCACCCAACACATTTTAATTATTTAGCTCACATTTTGAGTGTTAAACATTTTCCACTAACATTTAATTGCTATTTAGCACTCTGTTCTTATATTTTACTCAATCTAAATGTGTAAATCTAGATGTAAAAGTTGAATCTAAACGTTGTGGCTGCTGGAGATGGCCCTCAAAATTCAAAACGTGTTCACTGAAAACAATATCGGTGGTGCCTGTGGTCCAGCAAGTTGATGAGCAGCTTGAACATCAGCCACAACTTCAAGTTAGATGTCTTTTAGGGAAGAGTTAGCAGAGTTAGCAGTGTTAGCGGTGTTAGCAGAGTTAGCAGTGTTAGCGGTGTTAGCAGAGTTAGCAGTTGCTTTTGTCTCAGAATGACGTCATACCACGAACTGAGCATCAACAACGAAGGCTGTGTTCCATTCCAAAATACTTACAAGTAAACTTTAAAGGGGACACATCATGCAAAATATTCTTTTTTAACTAGCAACAACATTTAAGATTTATTTTTTACATTTAGATATACGGTAACATTTAACTTTAACATTTAGTAAAAAATTAGAAAAATGTCGGTTCATAGCTCTCTGGAAATGCCTCAGACTTAGGTTGCTGTTCTCAGTTCACAGCTCCTCTAAAATGCTGCTGATTTTTGATGCAAGTGACAGATAATTGCACACAACACAAGTTTTCCAACCTTCAATTCAATTCAGTTTATTTATATAGTCACAACATACGTTGTCTCAGGGCTCTGTACATGAAAAAAGAACATCTAAAGGAAATACTTTCAGAAATACTTATATCAGTATTTTAAATAATCTTAAATTGTAATCTGATTTTTTTTTAATTCATATGAAAGTACATAGAATGATGAACAAATATAGCATAAACCAAAATGCACAATTTATAACAAAATGTGCCTCATAGTCTGCAACCTATCAAAGGCTTGGGTTATAAATAAACACTGTAAACACTAAATTGACACGTAAAATTGAAGAAAAATCACTCTTGTGCTTGCTGCCTTCTTTTAAGTTTCATGAATGTCCGTTTTATTTGCTGTTTCAGTTGTCTTCCATCAAGTTTTGCACCACAAGAGTAATAAAATATTTACATGAACATGTTCTGTCTGTTATCCTGCAGTAAAGCCTGTTTTCTTACGGAGAGGAGTGAACGTCTCAGCAGAGGAGGCTCGTCAGTCTGAAGTCCAGACCTCAGTGGCTGAAGCTTGATCTCTGTGTGAACCAGGATTTCAAACATACCAGGAGGAAAAAGTATCCTGATGGGGAGGGATGCGTAATGCCAGCCATCTCTGCCTGTTCTCTACCACAAAGAAAATTTATTATATCAGTTTAAGAAATACGTAGGTGTCTGTGAGACAAATAACTGTGTGATCTGTTTCAAACAAAGCCCCCCGACAGACTTCAAACAGGTTTCCTCACTGAATTTGCAGCTGTGATGTGAGCAGAGACGCTGCTCTGCTTATTTTTTATTTATTTTCATATCAGTGGTTTTTAACGTAGAAACAGAAGAGAAACACAATCTCATAAAGGGAACCCTGACTAGTTGTAACTTTAGACCTGATTTGATAAATATTTACTACAACTGTAAAACAAACACTATAAAAATGCTGTTTAGCTTTTATAAATTACAAAAATATATATTGTCACTGGGATGGCTCCTGTAAGACACACTGTATAGGACAACAGCAATATATACAGTAAATATAGAGAGGCAAAAACAATAATAAAGTAGGAATTGCATTTAGGATGTTTTGCTGGTGTTGAGAATCCGGATGGCCCATGGGAAGAAACAGTTTTTGAGTCTGTTGGTGCGGCTCTTAAACCTCCTTTACCTTCTGTTGGAGGGCAGCAGGTTGAGCTGGTGACCTGGATGAATGTGGTCTTTGAAGATCCTCTTTGCCCTGGAGAGACAGCGAATGCTGGCAACATTGAGGGAGGGGAGAGGACCACCAGTTATTTTCTCAGCTGTCCTGATCCCCCCCTGCAGCCTCTTGTCCGTAGTGGTGGAGCCAGCGTACCACACATGATGGTGTTTGCCATCACACTCTATATGGTGGAGCGACACCAACAGCTTAGTCTCCAAGTTGTGCTGTCTGAGTACTCTCAGGAAGTGGAGTCGCTGCTGGGCCTTCTTAACCCCCGCTGTGGTGTTAACCAATCAGGAGAGGTTTGCTGAGATGTAGGTCCCCAAGGTTTTTAATTGGTGGACCCTCTCCACGCTGTAGCTATTGATGTAGAGTGGTGCAGGGGCAGCCTGTTCTACATGTAGTCTATGACCATCTCCTTGATTTTTAGTGTGTTGAGTGACGGGTTGTTCCTGGCACATCACACTACCAATTGGAGTAGTGTTGTCTGCATATTTGATGGTGGTGTTGGTGGAGTGGGAGGGTGTGCAGTCATGGATGTAGATGGTGAATAGAAGTGGGCTCAGCACACAGCCCTGAGGGGAGCCAGTGCTGAGCGTCAGGCTGGAGGAGCTGTGTCCATCTATTTTTACAGACTGAGGACGATTTGTAAAGAAGTCCTTAATCCAGGTGGAAGTGTTGAGAGGAAAGTCTGGGGCAGCCAGTATATCCGCCGGTATTTTGGATGGATGGTGTTAAAGGCTGAGCTAAAGTCGACAAAGAGCATCCTGACGTAGGATTCAGGGAGTTCTAGGTGGGTCAGAGCGGTGTGGAGGGCAGTGGATCTGTTAGCTCTGTATATGTATTGATGAGGATCAAAGGAAGGGGGGAGACAGTCCTTGATGGGCTGTGCTACCAGTCTATCAAAACATTTGGCGACCACCGGTGTCAGTGCTATGGGCCTGTAGTCGTTGAGGCAGTTGGCGGTTGAGCTTTTCAGGGCAAGGACTATACAGTAGTTGCCGACTTGAGGCAGGGTGGTACAGAGGCTTGTGCCAGGGAGAGGTTAAATATTTTTGTGAAGACCCCTGAGAGTTCAGAGGCACAAGCCTTCAGTACACTGCCAAGGATTCCATCCGGCCTTGTAGCCTTCCTCACTTTCACGAAACTGAACACAGATCTCACTTGATGTTCCTGGATAGTGAAAGGCCTCGTGTGAAGTGGGGGCAGTGGAGGTGGTATGGCTGTATGAGGTGAGGTTGACTCAAAGCAGGTAAAGATATAATGTAATTCCTCAGCCAGTGAGGCATCTACAATGACGATCACAGTGGGGTTTGTAATTGGTGAGCTGTTTTAGGTCTTCCCACACCTGACATGGATTGTTGTCAGCCAGATGACCTTCCACCATCCTTTTGTAGGCTGCCTTGGCAGCTTTGATTCCTCTCCTAAGGTCTGCTCTGGCTGCACCCTGCTGGACCTGGTCCCCCAACTTGAAGGTTGTGTTGCGGGATTTCTGGATAGCCTGGACTTTGCTGGTCATCTAGGGTGTCTGGTTTGAGTAAATCTAGATGTTCTTGTCTACATCAAACCTGTCTGTGCAGAACCTGACGTAGGATAGGGTGGAGTTAATCAAACCCTGGAGGTCCTGCAGGTCAGATATGCTCCAGTCAGTGTTTGCAAAGCCGTCCTGCAGGTGGGTTATGTTACAACTATTTGGGGTTCCCTTTTAAAAACTACATTTACAGTCAGATTACCAATTTCCTCCTGTTAGGATATAACCTGCTTCATATAACTAAGTTACTCAATGAAAAAATACTAAATAAATGTAACACTATTCAGTTACAGTTACTGAGATTATACTTTTTAGTAAACAAGCAAAATTCAATGAGACATTAGGAGAATGAGAATATTTCTCATTTGAATATGCACCACAGAGCGAATCAAACTGGTTTGAACCTTTTGCATTTTGCCCCCAAAATGAGTTTTACAAAAAAAACAAAACCTTTTTATACTAGTGGCTTTAGTGCACATCCACCCATATCAGTAATGGCATGAGTCCAATTTTCTAATAAGGATTTCAAACCTTAAAATGACAGTTTCTAAGTGAACCAGAACCAGTGATTCTCGTGTTGTAAATCTCGTGAAGCAAACTAAGCCTGCTCTGCTTTGTGATCACTAACTATGAGTGCCTACTGCATGTACTGTGGAATAATTAACTTTCAGAGCTATGAAATCAAAAAATCTCAACATTGTAGAAACTGTCAGATTAGAGATCTTCAAGTTAAAACTCGCAAAAACTTTGAGAGTCTGCAAATTGTAAGAATTAGGGCTGAAAAATATTACAGAAAGGAAAACTTTAAAAAATACATAGGTATACGGTATGTGTGACAAGCGAACTGTCAAAAACCAGGACAGAAAAGACAAGGAACCTTACCTTGTTTGGAATTTGCTGTTAGATCAATCTCTGCTCTGCTAAGAACAGCTCAGTCATATTTCCCAATTTGAAAAAACATTAGAGAAACTAAAAGTGCATTCAGCTCCGCTGATTTGAATACAGTTTAACAGTCACATTAATATTTTATTTTAATTTTCACAATTTTAACCTGACCTGTAAATGTGAAAAATTATAACAATCCCTACAAACACTGCCCTGTCAAAAAATTATAGTCACATTCTTTAACTCAGAAATACAGATTGTGTTCTTACACAGCTAAAATTTAAACTTTTGATTGTTTCTGAATGATTTATTTAAATAAGCCAACCAAAGTTTTTGGTTCAGCCTTTCCATGCTACATTTGCATACATTTCCATTGGATTGGTCTTCCTGAACCAGCTCTGTTCAGAGCAGCCTCTCAAGCATCACAGCTAGACTGAAGTTTACATATGAACTCAACCTTCCAGCATTAATAGTGGAACTAAAGCAGAGGTGTATGTCAAACTCATTCTCACTGGGGGCCACATGAGTGTTATGGTGGCCCTCAAAGGTCCAGTTGTAATTAACATAAACTTTTCATGTTTAACTACGACTAAACAAGAAACGTCACATTCCTCGTCTCATTGCTACGGCTGAGCACCACTAACAAATAATTGAGCTCTGCGTGGTATTTCCTACATAGGAACAGCATTTTAACATGTCCTCTTATAAACACTGAAAAGTACTTTGTGTAAAACTGACTACATGTAAAATAAATAATGCAGAAAACTTAAAAGTAAGAGTTTTACTCACCTCTGAGTTGTGATAAGTAGCTGCCATCTTGAATTCTGAACTCTCCCACTTTCCAACAGGGATTTCCCACTGGAGGGTTGTTTCAGTTTAAATTTACAACTTGTAAGTGGGACATTCCCACTTCCCAGTATAACTGGGCCGCAACAAAAGCAGCTACATGAAGATTTTACACAGCAAATTTTGACAGCTACTTTTCAACCTTGTGCAGCTCCACCTAGTGGTGGGGTGCTGTCAGTTTGCAGGTAAAATAATCAACATGCATTATGGGAGATGTAGTTTATGGTCAGTGCTGGCTTTAAAGCAGCAAATGTTAAGACAACACATTTTTAAAGCTCCCATGAGACACATAAAATGCTGTGGTGGGCCACATTTGGCTCGTGGGCCTTGAGTTTGACTTAAAGGATGCAGTGGGACTGTACATTTCAAATAATTCAGTGAGAAAACCTGGAGGTTCTCCATAACACTGATGGAAACCCTCACTGAGCCAACAAAAGATGACCTGTCATCCACACAAATTTACGAAAGTTAAACATGCAGCTTTGGTGAAAAGTCAATAAATTGTCTGAACAAATCTCCACGATGTAAATGTTTTCATCGCCTATTTATGAGCAATATTTTCTTTCTACTAAAATGTATTTATGTTTCACTGTTTTTGCTTTTTCAATCAGATAAGCTTTTTTATATCAGTGTGCACCCAAAGACCTTAATTTTTTCTTTCAATCATTTCCTAATTGCAGCTTTTTAGTAGTTTCCCAGGTTCCTTAAATGTCATGTTTGTTATATAAATACAGTGTTACAATTTTCACCACAAATTGTGCTGAAACAGCTGAGGACTGACTCTTGTTCTATAACACTAAGTCTGCAGACATTGTCATTACAGGATTGTTCACAATGTCTTCCAGTGTCACCATTTTTGTGTTTGTTTTCTTTTGATAAATTCAAGTTGTAAATGGTGGGGAAAAATATTTCCGTTCTGTGTCCATGAGTTTCCTGTCTCGCTGTAGGAAATCCATCGATCGGACGTTTCAGACGTTAGTAACTGTAGTCTGTCAGTTGTAGCGTTGAACTTGTTTTTTGTGTATTTAAATGAACACTTTACATTGTTGGTGAAACCCAACAGCTTGTGGTTTGGCTGAATGTTGTTTGCACTTAATTTGGAGGACCTACAGACAGAGGCCAAATAAACACACAACATTATGCAAATTTCATATTTTTACTCATCAGATGAAAATTTCAGGTCACACATGCTGATATTTAGACCTTTATTTAAGGTGTGTGTGTGTGTGTGTGTGTCAATAACTGTAAGTGTTTACAGCAGATCACATAGATTTTTGAAACTCCAGAGTGATGTGGTTGGTTTTGGTTTTTGTAAGGGCAGACACATCAAGGACTGCCAGCTAAAAATCAGATTTCATGACATGCAGTGGCCAGTTGTAATTAGTTTGCTGTTTATCAAATGAAGACCATAGTGGCAATATTTTGTACAATTTCTTGTTCATTATTTTGTTTTTGTTTGTTTTGTTTTTTTCACCTTTTGCATGTGTGTTTACATTTTTTTTTCACTTGTGTTGTATTTATTTTCTTACTTGTAGTTGTTTTCCTGGGAATATGTATATAAATCTATAAATACATACAGTATATAAAAGATATACAAATATATTTTCCATTTGAATTGGAGAGTATTATTTTTATTTGGTTTTATTTTTGCTGCTGGGCAAGAGATGATTGCATGACTGCAATCCTCACGATCTACCATTTTCTTCAGTGTGTCTGTTGAGATGCAACTGCTGTATATTTGTGGTGTGTCAACCACAGCTGTTTCTTTGTATGATATTCCAAAATAGAAAGATTTGTGGGTTTTATGTTTCATGCAAATCAATGGGGATTCTTCCAATTGTTAAAACCGTGTTGTGTTTGTGTTTTCAAATCGCTGTGTGCCCTAGTCCAATAGGGAGAGTCTATAACAGAGACATAGCATGATTTCAAAATGAATATGCATATCAAACAGTGTATTTATGTATATCTGTGTGTATTCATCTATTTATATGTGAGGATAAATAGATGGTTGTATGTGCGTGTGTTTCGATTCAGCCAAATTGAAAACATAAATAAAGCAGTTCTATGAATTGTTGTCCATAAGGAGGATGTCCTTTACTCATTTTTGTTGAAATTGTCTGCTTAGTTGACTCACCTTGGACTTGAACAGGAAATAATTTGTTAAAAAAATTTTTGGGGACTTTTGATACAACTTCTACAAGTTGATTGGAGAGTTACAGAAAACCATTTAATTTACTCATTTTAGTTGTAGGCTTATTTTTAAACATTTCAAGTGATTATTACAAGGATGGGCAACTTAAATGATGCAAGGCACCACAATTTTTTGTCAAAACACTGCACACTTACCTAAATGTAAAAAAAACTGCCATTTTAAAAATGTTTGTGAATATATATGTTTATTAAACCAACATACAGTGCAGCAACTTAATATATTTCTATATTGATCAAATGCATATTTAACAGTTGTACTCTTGTTTGGTAAATATGAATAAAAACATTTAAAGTAAACAAAAAATAAACATTTTCGTGAGTTGAAGGGCAGCGACATAACACGCCTTGAGTGCAGACTCCCATGTGGTTGTGGTTCTAGTAAAATATCTGTTGTTTCTGTACTTCTGACTTCAAAAAAACTTCTCATTTTTAGCTTTGTGCAACTTATTGCAGTGGCAGCTTATATTAAAATCCTTCATGGCAGACAGTGTCTCTTAAGCAGACTAAACACATTTGCCTTGAAATTATTTGAACAGAATTCAATTCAAATTCAAAAATACTTTATTGATCCCAGAGGGAAATTAGAGAATATGTTTATTTACTTATACATACATACATACATACATACATACATACATACATACATACATACATACATACATACATGCATACATACATAACTGCATACATACCTGTTGCCCATCCCTGATTTATTTTGCAGCTTGGTTGCACGACTTCTTCAATATGGCGTCGAGTTCAGCACTTCGGAGGTTACGTGAGAAGTGAGTGAGTCTACAGACAATTCGTTAATACCTTGTCAGCGTCTGTGCTGCGCATTGTGATTGGTTGTTGTACTCTAATCACTCATATAATTGGTTGAAAAAGCTGTCTGTCTTTAAGACATGAATTCCCATTGGCTAAACTGGCCGATTCTGAAGTCAAATACTTTTAGCTCGGTGAGCCGAGGAGGGCGCTGTTAGCTACTCGGTAGATGGAAAGGGTGGCTGATATTTGTAGAAAAAGTGTATGATAAAATAGTCTTTTGATATGGGAACTCGGGACGATGAATACGACTACTTGTTTAAAGGTGATTTCGTTTTAATGAGTGGTTAAATAAAGGACAGCGGCGTTTTCCTGTTGAAGGTTGAAGTTTTAGTGAGAGTAGAATCTGAGACCGATGCTAAGATTAGCTTTACAACGGTTGACTAATGCAACTGATTCGCAGCGTTAAATAATCGTTAAATGTTTATAAGGGTCTTTACTCAGAAATCAAAACTAACGTTACAAATAATTAAACAAGTCTAAAAATAAAATTGGCTGTTTATACGTTAATGTGTGTGCTAGTAGTGAAGCTCTCAAGATTTATCATGTACGTTAACTATTAGTGAACAGCAGGTACTACCTAATAAGACGAAACATATCCGTCTACTTATAATTCTTAGTTCTATAATTGATTGAACAGACTACTCGGCCAAAATATAAAAGTCACACTAATATTTAGTTGGACCATCTTTTGGTTTGATTACTGTTGTGGCATCGATTCTCAAAGCTTCTGCAATGTCACAACATTTATTTCTGTCTAAATATGGCAGGTCGTTGTAACATAAAATCGGCTTTACCACACTTACATTCCAGTGATCTAAAATCGGTTTATAATTAGACATAGTATTTAATTAAGATATCCCTAATTATATTCTGACTTGTGTAAACAACATCAGGTTTACCATTAAGTTGTATGTATCCAATTCAAAATATATTAAAATGAATTGTGACAGATCAAAAATAGAGTTCTAGATATATCAAAGTAGTTTTGAATAGTCATTATTCATTTCTCAGTATTTCGCTATTTGTTCTGACTATTCATAAGTCCAATGAGTAAATGTAAAGCAATTTATGCAACTCAGTTTAGTGGAACCAGTTGACATGACTTGGTTCAGTAAATTTAACACTTCATTTCTTAGAGTGATTATTGTGAGCAGTTTTGTGACTTTTACTTAATTACTTTTTTTATCAGGGAAATTCAGTCCTTTTTTGTTAAGGTATTTTTACTTTTACTTAGTTATTTTTTTCAAGTACTTTATACACCTCTGGTTTCCAGTTTGACATGGAGAGATATTAGACAGAGAGTCTTCATATGAATAATAATAGCAAAAAAAAAATTAAGTTTTCAATAAATAATAATGAATAATAACCTGTCTGATTGAACAGTTTAAATGATGTACAGTTTGTCTGACACAGCCTGGTTGCCATCTTCATGTTTTGGTGTCATATGCTTTGATTCTAGTTGTTCTAATTGGAGACTCAGGTGTGGGGAAGAGTAACCTGCTGTCCCGATTCACAAGAAATGAGTTCAAC
>JARVJO010000227.1:22595185-22612171 GCA_031762555.1 Cynodonichthys magdalenae
TCGTCATCATGCTGGTGGGAAACAAAAGTGACCTCCGCCACCTCAGGGCTGTGCCCACCGATGAGGCTCGAGCTTTCTCGGGTAAGTTATTATGTTTTTATCACAATTGTAGCGTAGGGTTGGGCAAAATTGTGTTGCGGGCAAATGTTTGTCAGAAAAACTGTCATTGATTATAATTTGGCACGCGGCGCTCTGTGCCAGACCTCCGGCGTAACATAGTTAACAAACGTTTCTCTGGACCTAACAGACACGCAGTTGTCACTTTAAACACTCTGGAAAGGTCTACAAGTCAATCAGAAATAGGATGGGGGTGGGACCTGGGTCTCTGCAAAACTTTGATTCAGATCCAGCAGAAGTTGGAGGGTGCTCAAACTAAAATATGTTTGTTACAACAAGTTGGAAAAAGAACTGAAAACAAAATCAAAGCTGGTAGATTTTTAAAAACAAGCTGTCAAAGAAGATGAACCTGCAGAAGGATCTGAGGGAGAGGAGGACTAGCCGGCCGCACAGGTGGATGCTAACGCTAGCTAGGAGCAGATAGGTGAGAGGAGCAGCTCACTGCCTGCCTCAGTATAATTAACTGTTTATGTTGCTTTGGTTGTTGACATTAAACAATATTAACACTAGAAAGAGGTATTTGTTTGAACAAAACTGTAGCAAAGGTGTGTCTCTGTTTAACTTCAGAATATTTTTTTTCCAAAACCCTCACAGTGTTTTCTTTGTGAAAGAGTCCATTTTAGTTCCATCTCTGAGGTCACTTTTATGTCATGACATCGTTTTCTCTACAGTTTGAAAATCACTTTCCTCTAGTTTAGGGCTGTGCATAAAAATCAATATATATTGGTATTTTTAAAAACAATATTGTAATGATTTTCTTTCTAGTGATTCTGGTAAAAGAGTTTCTGTTGTGTCTGTACTTCTGACTTCAGTAAACTTCTCATATTATATTTTCCAAAACGTTTTGGGGGATGTAGGCTGGCCTCATTGGCGAGCCTGACAGGGTTCACCGGCTCGTGGGCCACAAGTTGCCAATCCCTGCTCTAGTCTGTATATATAATTATTAACTGGCAGTATGTAGAGGGCATGTTTCTGTGTGTTTAAAAATCAGTAGTGAATTGTTCCTATCACAACTGGACCCTCTCCAGCGTACACACACACACACACACACACACACTTTTGTGTGTTTACAAACAAAACAAATCACAGTTGAGGAGGCTGTGTTTTAAAATTTTAAGGCAAAACATGCAGGTTGACATATAGTTTGCATTCCAGCAGTTAACCTCAACAATATTTATATTTTACTGTTTTTTATTTTTCTCATCTACAGAAAAAAACACTCTGTCATTTATTGAAACCTCAGCTTTGGACTCCACCAATGTAGAAGAAGCTTTCAAGAACATTCTTACAGGTGGGAGACGTGACATCCAGCTGTACACACTTGGACAAAAGTTTTGGTCCCCCTCTGTTAATGACAGAAAAAACAGGCCTGGACAAAAGTGATAGAATCTGTAACTTAATATTTTCTTAAGCAACATTTTGAGGCAATCAAACAATTGTGGTGATAAATGATAATATTGTTTGGAGACCATTTTAAACTAATATAATGGTCCCCACCTCAACCCCTGCTTACAAAGCTTATGAAAGTTTCTGAAACTTATGTACTGGACCAGTTATTTCAGTGACCACTGTGGGTTTTCGGTCATTAACAGAGAGGTACCAACAAGTTTGTCTCTGAGTGTCTGTGACTGTATATTATTACACTTCGCCGACACATTGTTGTAGGTTTTTATCCCCTTCTTCCTCCTGCAGAAATCTACCGTATGGTATCTCAGAGGCAAATATTGGACAGATCAGCACACGACGATTCACCAGGCAACAATGTTGTGGACATCAGCGTCCCCCCAACGATGGATGGGCAGAGAGGAAACAAACTTCCCTGCTGCCAGAGCCTGTGATCCCTGCTGTTTCTCTCAGTCTTTCCTGTCTTCACACCTGCTTTACTTCAACAGTCATTTTCCTTTCTGTCATCAAAATTCTTACATTTCACATCCCTTTAGTTGTTTTTTTTCTTTGATTTGTAAACACCCTGTGTGAAATGTATTTCTGCCTCTGGGTAACCAGGTGAACGGGTGTAAAGCTTTTCTGTGCGTTAGTACTTTTCCCGTTCATCCATACGCCAACTTTCAGTATGAAAGCTGCACACTCTTTGATCCATGAGGTCCCAGATGATGATCCTGTTGACCCGCTGCTGGTGAGGGATCAGCAGGTGTGAAATGAAAAGTTTCTGGTTTTGTTCGTCTGGCTGTAAAAGAGGATCTGAGCAGGAGTTTGTAATGAAGGAGTGATGTGTAGTCTGCAGTTTCCAGTTTCTGCTTCGAGTCCGTTGCCCATTCTAGCATGAAATTAGCATCAACCAGGCTCCAGACACGGTTGTGACTGACTGACTTAAAATGGACAAATGTGACGTTACTGTTTTAATTTAATTTATTTTTATTTGTATGTCTGTGTGTTTATCATAGTTCACAAAAATACCAAATGAATCTTTTGCAATCAAAATAAAAAAAATTAGGCATTTTTTCATTCATGCGTGTTCCATGCTGCTGAGTCCAAACGATTTGGAAAAAAATGTAAATTATTAAAACATTTAATTGCTGTTTGACTGAAATCAAATTATCGGCGTCTTGTTTTATGAGTTGATTCAGATCAAACTTGAAGAAATAGTTTGATCATTTTTTTAAGCAGGGTTATGTAGAGATGTTATCAGTAGTCAGTATCTTACCTGCAGAAAATGCCAGTCTTTTGGATAAATAACAACTTTGACATAAAACAGTTCCACCACATAGCAGCAAAGACAAGCCCAGCTTATCGGCCACGTCCTCCAAAGATGTGAGCGTTTTTACTTGATGTGGGTGTCGTGGAACCAGAGGGGCGGGGAGTGTAGCATAGCAGTGCTTACGTAAAGCGCTACACAGAATATGTTTCAGACAGTTCCCATTCTAAATCTCACATCCAACTGGCCATACAGACTCTTTCATCAGTACGTCACACCCTTGATTCTGGCTCGCTCTTGGCATTTTTACATTGTAAAGCTCAGCTCGGCCTTATTCTGTCCCGACCCTGGTTGTGTTTGTGTTGAACAGAAAGCCAACGCTATGTGAGCGAGATAATAATAAAAGCGCAAATATTATTTTGTTTTACTTGCGACACAAGAATAATCGACTACACCAAACTCAAAGGAAAAGTACCAAATACTGACGAGAGGACGTTTAGCTAATGGTAGCTAATATTAGCTTGTTTTTGGTAGCTCACTACTATTGTGTAGTTAAACTGGTGTAGGGAAAACAGTCACTGCAAATGATTCATGTAAAGTTACTCTAACCTGTGTGATGTAATCCCCTCAGACAGTGAACCAATCAATGAGCAACAGTAGCTGACGTCAAACTGGGCTGAGCAGCTCGTCCCAGATAGAAACACGGGCCTTGGGGTTCCAGAAATTGGGGTGGAACTGGTGCAAACACTCTGAACCCTGGTTTGAAGCCAGATCTAGACCAGGTCTTGCAGTGCAAAAAAGTTTTCTTTGATATATTGTAGCTTTGTCACTATTTGTTGCTATTAACTCTACAGAACCCCGCTTCTAACATCTGAAACTACTCCTTTTAAAATTTTTCAAAATTACAGTTATTACACCAATGTCCAGTGATTTCAATTAAATTAATTCCCTTATTTTTAATATCAACATTTGTATTATGAAGAAACCTTTTTCTACTGATTCCAAGGTCGGTAGTAGGGAAAACAGCAGTATTGTTACTTCCGCCAAAGTTGTCCGTCTGTGCACAAGATTACTTAAAAAGTTATGAACGTATTTTCATAAAACTTTCAGGCCGTGTTGGGGTTGTGTCACGAAGAACAACTCACTCTTATTTGCTAACCTTAGGGTCTTGACAGAGGTTTGCACTCTGAGTCCTTCTAATTTTATGTTATGTTTTTCTTTTAACTATTGTCGATTTAATGCATTTCTGGAACAGGACTGGATAAAAATGTGTGTAATTTGAAAACATTTTAAAATGGTTACAATTTTAAGCATTTTATGCTAAACATCAAATGTTTGCCAGTTAAGGGATGGTATGTAGAAACAAACACAAAATGTCAGTTTTACCAGGTGGATGAAATGCCTTTATTCCATGTACTCTGTTTTAAAACTTTGACATGATTTATTCAATGCTTTGTGATTGTTCACTTTTCTTTAGATAATGTGCATGTAAAGTTAGCGAATGAGCTTATTGTGCTATTTTTGCATCACTCAAAATATTGAAATAAAAAAACAATTGGATTACATGACAAGTTATTTATGGATATCAATTACACTGTGTTTTCTGTAGTGTTGGTTTGTCTGCACATTACTCAAACTACAACCCCAATTACAAAGAAGTTGGGACATTGTGTAAAACAAGAACAGAATACATTGATTTGCAAATCATTTTAACCTATATTCAATTGAATACACTACAAGGACAAGATATTTAATGTTTAAACCGATAAATTTTATTGTTTTTTTTTTTTATTTGATACCTGCAATATGTTCCAAAAAAACTGGGACATCCCATTAGCAACACTTAAGTTGGGATTTTTTCTTGTTGCATGGTATACAACTTTAGTTGCTCAACAGTCCAGGGTCTCTGTTGTATTTTGTGCTTCATAACGTGCCATATATATATATATATATAAAATATTATTTTATTTTTTGTCACTTATATGTCACATCGGGCTGCCTTACTGGGCGCCTTCCGCTGTCTTGTCTCTGCCCGGGGCCAGACGGTTGGCTGAGCCTTCAGGGTGAAAGCTCTGGGAAAAACAGCTGAAACCTGGCCTGTGTTATAAGCTGAGCTGCTAGTTAGCACAGAACAACACTAGTTAAAAAGAAACAAACACTTTTTGTGATGCGTTGTTGTTTCCACAGACAGTAAAACATGAAGTGAGCAGGAAAAGAGGTGGTTGCAGCTGAAACAGAAGGTAAGCTAGCTTTACTTTATTCCTCAGACGTTAGCACTTCAATGTCAGCTAACACATCGCAGTCTATTGGCTGGAAAATGAATGTAGTGCTATAATTAACTGTTCAATTTAACCGTGTTTAACAGCGTTACGGCTGCTTTACACCCTTTAAAAGCTAGAGCATTGTAACGTAGTTCCATCTGCAGTAACATTCGCTGCAATGAGCTACGGGTTTAAGCTAAAGGAAAACATCGGAATTTGAATGTCAGGGGATAATTTATCTGTAACGTTTCCTTTGTGTAAAAGTTCATTGTAAGCTTTAATTCCCTTCTTTACATGCTGTTTTTGAAGAGCTGTCAAACTTATTAGGTCTTTGTTGACCTGGGTCATGGATTCTGGAAAACATTGTCATTTTGTGTGAAAGCTACAACACAATAGATTTCTCAACAATTTCATTTTTGCTGAGATGGCTGGAAATAATAAAGATGGACCAACGCAAAGAGGAATTCTGTGTAACTAGTTAAATGAGAGATGATACACGAGTAGTTTTCTGAGGGTAAAAGGAAACTGACAAAATCAGAAAACTAAAATTTTAATATTTATGTGAGCCAAAACCTTTGTGTAAATAATCTTATAGGCACCATTAAAGACTTGCCTGAATAGAGTTTTATTTATTTAATTCTCCTCCCTTTTACTCTGCTTTATTTTACTTTTTATCCTTGTCATTTTCAGTACATTAACATTAAAATAATGCAGATCTCACAACACTTGAAGTTTTAACCAAAAAATCTTGCATGATCAGTTGGTGGATAGAATTAAAAAGAAAATAAAAATTATTGTGGGGACATAAAACTGAGGATCAGCACCTCCCAATTGAGTCCATGATCCTCAGTGGGAAAAGGGTGGATTGTTCTCTCCTGGTTGGAGGTGTGGTTCCTCCTCAGGTGGAGGAGTTCATGTATCTCAGAATTAAGAGTGCGGGAAGAATGGAGCCTGACATTAGCAGACAGATCGGTGCAGCAGTGTTGTGGACTCTGTACAGGTTGTGGTTCAGAGGGAACTGAGCTGCACCTGTGGTCACAAACTTTGAGTAGTGACTGAAAGAACCAGATCGCAGATACAGACAGTCAAAATGAGTTTTCTCTGCAGGGTAGCTGGACTCCCCCTTTAAAGAAAGTCTGTTCTCCCGGACTCAGAGTAGAGCTGCTGCTCCTCTGGTTAGGAGGACCCCTGGACGTCTCCGTAAGGAGGGGCTTCAGGCATGTCCAGTTGGAAAAAGGACCTGGGTGAAGACCCTGGACATGCTAGAGAGACTGCAATGCAAGCCTCGACCTAGATCAACCTGGCTTCAATTTCAGGTTCAGTGTGGTTTCATTAGCTTTTGTGGTCCAGTTCCACCCCAATTTCTGGAACCCAGAGACTCGTGGTTCTATCCAGGACAGGCAGTTTAGCCCAATTTGACGTTAGGTATTGTTGCTGAATTGATTAGTCCCCAGACCGAGGGGATTACGTCACACAGATGAGAGTAACTTTACATGAATCGTTTGCAGTGACTGTAACATTTTTTCCATGGCTTTAACTAAACAACAACAAGCTAACATTAGCTACTATTAGCTTACTGTCCTCCATCACCCTGTCCTCTCATCTTCAGTCACACTAGTTGCATGTTTAGGTTAGTATTCTGTACTTTACCTTAAAGTTTAGCTTAGTCAATTATTCTTGTATCACAAATAAAATAAGATTGGCAATGGCACGTGTTTAATATTATGATCCCGCCCACATCGAGGCGGCTCTTTGCTCAATGCAAACACAACCAGGGCTGGGGTAGAATGTGGCCAGGTTGACTTGGGCCGGGGTGAGCCGAGCCAGGTCTTATATTGCTAAAACTTGGGAACAGCTTGGAGTCCTCCCAGAAGAGCTGGATGAGGTGGAATGAGAGGTCTGGACCTCCCTGCTGAAGCTGCTGCCCCCGAGACCCAACTCCAGACCAAGCGGAAGATAATTGATGAATATTGGATGGATAAACAAACAAAAAAAAACCTCAAGAATAAGTGAACAATAAAATAGAAAACAATTAAATAAATTCTTTTACATAAATTTGTGAAGATAAATGAGCAAAACAAATGTGAAGTTATACAGAAATCTAGTGTTACATTTGATAAAACTCCAGCTGTAAACACTTCAGACTAAATTCATTTCCAGCATGTCTGTTTCTCTGCAGAGACGTTTCCCTCATCTCCACTCCTCTGCTCTCGTTGCTCCCTCCCACCATCCATCACCTCTAGGCTTTGATGCCCTGGGCTCCGTCTGCGTCTGGCCTCTGTTACCATGACGACGGGTGGGTGCTGCCACCTGCCCGGCTCTCTCTGTGACTGTGCCAGCAGTGCAGGTTTGTGGAAAGTTGTGGAGGAAGCTGGTGGCGATGGATGCCAGGCGCTCTACTTCACGCAGGTCACAGCGATCGATGGACGGCTGCTGTCCTCCGTCCTGAAACCCATGAGCATACAGAGGTTAGACCTGTCCCTAACGCGGTCTCATTGCTGTGTCATGTAAAAGGTTAAATCTTTTTTTAGTTTCAGATGATGTTCTAGTTGAGTTTCTATTGAAACAATTGTTTTACGTTGTCTTTTGTATCAGCGATGGCCCCATCTGTCGTATCTGCCACGAAGGAGGCAGCAGTGAAGGTCTCTTGTCCCCGTGCGACTGCACAGGCACACTGGGAACGGTGCACAAGAGCTGTCTGGAGAAGTGGCTGTCGTCTTCAAATACCAGCTACTGTGAGCTTTGTCACACAGAGTTCAGCATCGAGCGACGACCCCGGCCTCTTACAGAAGTAAACAAACCTCACTTCTGTCTTTCCTCTCAGCAGTTTGTGTTTATTCAGTTGCATCAGTTCCCATTTTTATTGTTCTTTTTATTGTGTGTATGTTGATTAAGCATTCACATTATTGTTTGTGATCAGACCACTGCTTATTCTACTTGTGCTGTCGGAGGTAATTGTCCCATGAACTGACCCAGATTGGTTTTAGGTGACAGGCCCAGACAAAGTGATTCAGAACACTTTTATAAAAAGAAAAGATCATGAAGCTCATTGTCCCTCGCCTGGACGTGGGCTAAAAGACCCTGACCCTGGAAGCAGGCCTGGAGGGGGGGCTTGTCGGTGAGTGCCTTGTGACCGGGACTTTACCTGGCCTGGCTTGGCCTGGGTGAGCCCAAAAGTGTGTGCCCACCACCTACAGGAGGGGCGGTACGAGTCAGGTGCATAGTGCGGGGCTCACTCCAGCACCATGATGGATTTCCATTTTATCTGAAAATTATTTTGAGATTTAACAGACATTTTTCTTAACAGAAATGTTAAAAATGTTTCTTAACATTTAACAGAGGCACAACATTCACTCCCAACCACACTAGATAGGCCTTCTAGCCAATCAGAAATGGGTGAAAAACTTTGATTCGAATCTGGGTTAGGAGAAGAGGTTACTGCGTTACATGACTGAAGTTGATGTTGACGAGGGTTAGTGGAGTGCCACGTTGGACTCCAGGGCTGTTCGTTGTCTCCAATTCTGTGACAATTTTTGAACAGAATTTCTCGGGGCTGAGGCTGTAAGTTCAGCCCTTGTCACATCTGGAATGGTTACATTTAGTTTTATTAAGCCTTATGCTACGTTTAGATTTGTTGCCATTTAGCTACTTTTAGCTAGCCTGTTCATACTTTGTGATTTGCTACTTTTAGCTAGCTTTTTGCTTTTTTTTTATCTTATCCTTTGTTTTGCTATTATTTTGTTTATGTTAACTTTCAGCATTCATGCTGTATTTGACAAAAACTCTAATTTCTGTAGTTTATTTAAAATTTCTGCTCTTGAGCTTTTTACCTGTCACTCCACAGTGGCTGCAGGACCCCGGCCCTCGTACAGAGAAGAGGACACTGTTTTGTGACATGGTGTGCTTCCTCTTCATCACTCCTCTGGCTGCCATCTCTGGCTGGCTGTGCCTGCGGGGCGCTCAGGACCACCTTCACTTAGGGAGCTGGCTGCAGGCGGTGGGCCTCATAGCCCTCACCGTTGCTCTGTTCACCATCTACGTCCTCTGGACTCTGGTACACATGAACCGACACACACAGGAACATTATGACATCATCACAATCCTCAAAGTGTTGATGTTAAACACCTGCTTTTTGCCTGTAGGTATCTTTCCGCTACCACTGTCAGCTCTACTCTGAGTGGAGACGGACGAATCAGAAAGTATGTCTCCTCATCCCTGCAGCAAACGAGTCCAACTCTTCCCAGCATTCCTTGCTCTCTAACAAACTGAAGAAGGCGGCCAGTGAGAGTATCTTGTGAGGTCACGCCTGCTGGCTACACTTCAACAAAAGCACTTGATTTATTTTCCTTGCATTTTTTCCCACTTTACCTCTCCAATCAGCCCTGCAGGTGCTGACATTATCATGTTTAAATGGAGACAGGTTGGCTCTCTGAAGACTTGTATGCAAAGGCACTGAAACAAAGGACTGTCTCGTGTGATATTAGATCGTGGGATGGCCTGAATAATCAATTTCAACACATCCTTTTACTGTAGTGATAGAGGAAACTGTAGAGGAAATGGATTAATATGAACATATTACATGAGGAGCTTTTTTAAACAACCATGTGATCTCAGTCTTCGTGGTCACATGAATCTTAGACATGTCATTATTGTTTCACAATCCAAATTTCAATATGCAGTCTGAGACGAAACTTTAGGTTGAAACTTTAGCTACATTTTTTTTTAAAGGAGTTTGTGCAATAAAGTGTTGCAGAGATGGAGATTTTCACAATACAGGAAGAAATATCTGCAATCATGCACAAATGCAAACAGCACTAATGTTCTTTGTTTTGCTTTTTGGTTTTTTTTTTTTTGTATTTTGTGTGTTTCTCAATCGACAAAAGAGCCTCATTGAGGTTCTTGTAATATCAGCACTTAACAGGTAGGAGTTTATATAGATGGATAAAACTCCACCAAAATCACTTTTATTCAAACACTTTTATTTTTTTTGGTTTGTTTGGTTTTTTTTTTTTCTTGTGCAGCAAATAAGTAGATTTTCTAAGCAGTTCATTACTTTTAAGTTAGACTTTTGTTGTGGACATTTTGACTTTGTTTCACCATAATCACAGCAATCAGGGATTCGGTAATCTTTCTGCAGTGTTTTAAAATGTTACTTTTTAAGTGTATCTATTTGTGCTTGTGTAGCTTTTACTATCAGTGTAGAGATGTAAGCTGTCAGACTCAAATGACTGTTTGTTTCTTTTTATTTATTTATTTTAGTGTGGCTCCTGATTGTGTTGTACGAACAATTACCAACATAATTTTAGGTGGGAGATGGTTAGTTCCCTCCATTCTGTCACCGGAGAGACGAGCTTCAAGATCACTATAACAGTTTCTATTTATACAATATGGTTACAAACATACAAGGGAACAACGACTTGTTGTAACATAATACATTATTTTATAAACATTTACTTTGTAACTCTAACACGATATAGCATTAGCTCCCGAGCTAATTATGTTGCATTAGCTAACGCTATATCACCATGAATATGTATTGGCTCGGGTGCTAACGCTATAACTTGGCACTAACGCTATATCAGCAAATATTTGTATTAGCTTGGGTGCTAACTCTATATCACCATGTAATTAACTTTGTGCTAACGTTATATCACCATATATATATGTAATAGCTTGGGCGCCAACACTATATCACCAAATATATGTATGTATGTATTAGCTTGGGTGCTAACATGAAAGCTAAATGGCTGAACTGAGGTTCTCTCTCCATGCTGAAGCTCTGTTGTCCATCATTTTCAGTTGCAGGCTGAGAAATTTCTACATTCTCCTGTCTGTCAACACACTCTGGTTTCATTTAAAAGGGCTGATTGTCAGATTTTGTCCAAGATTAAACTTCAGGGTGGATAAGACTAAGAACTTGCACCGGAACACCTAGTAAATGTCATCATTTACCCAGTATGCTTTGCAGCGTAAATAATGGCGCCATCCATGTGATAAAATATTTTAAATTGTTAAAAACTAAACAACCTACAGTATTTTTATACTCTTGGTTTTACAGTTGAAGTACATTTTTACTAAAGAATGTATAATGTTACAACTAGTCTGAGTTCCTTTTTAAGATTGATTTTTTTGCCCAAGATGAGTTATTAGATTTCTATTTTTTTTTCTTAATTTCTTAATTTTTATTACTAATAAGCTTATATGTGATCCTTGATTTGTAATGATTTTTTTATTAAACCATTTATATATTTATATGCAAACTAGAATTTAGACTCATTGTAAATATTTCTGATGTAAAGAAGCCAAAGCTCTGGGTTTTATATCTTCTGTCATTTGAAATAATAACTGCTGTTCAGTCAGGCTTGAACAGCAGTTCAGCTCATAAAGTTGTATGTGATGTTAGATTTTTTTTCTGTTACTGGATATGGTTGATGTAAAATGTTAGTGTCGCAGTTTTTGTTTTGGAGTTTTAGAGTCGAGCCGTTTGGTGGTATTTTTACCTCCTCTTTGATTTCAGTCACTGAGGGATCATTTCACCTCACCCTGGTTTCTTGTTTGCACTTTGGTACATCTGGCGTTTTCCGCACTTTTCCACAAAAACTACTTTGTCCGACAATTCCGCAGTATTGCCAACCTGGAGAAAAAAAATATTATTTGCTTTTATAAAGTTGTTTGATCCTCCCTGTGTTTAATCTCATAAAAAGGCTTTACAGCAGTAAGTATTTGCAATTTGTTATGGCCAAATGTCAGAGCTGAGATGAAAAAAAAACAAAAACTTTAAATGGATTGTAAATTGTTAAAATTGTTCCAAACATTCAACATGTAAATGTTATTTCTAAGATTTTGTGATCTTTTTTCAGAAGGAATTAAGTATTGTTTGTTCTTAATCCACAAGTAAATAATAAAAAAAGAATTAAAGTGGAAAAAAAATTTTTTTTATTTGTTTTATAAGCTAAACGTAACTCCAGTCATTTTAATCCTTTTGACCAAAATTGCTGTTTACTTTCCTTTCAGACAGGAGAA
Organism: Cynodonichthys magdalenae; assembly: GCA_031762555.1. Taxonomy (NCBI): domain Eukaryota; kingdom Metazoa; phylum Chordata; class Actinopteri; order Cyprinodontiformes; family Rivulidae; genus Cynodonichthys; species Cynodonichthys magdalenae. Next base: position 22,607,240 of record JARVJO010000227.1, read on the forward strand.
ATTTTTTTTGTAGCAGATAATTGAGTTGTATGTATTAAATTGCTAAACTCTATACAGTAAGCTGGAAATAGTCCCAGTGCAAGTTTAAGCCCCGCCCCTTGGGTAAATCTTTTAAAATACACATCTGAAAGTTTTTAATGTGCTGACTGTTGATTCATGTAGCAAGCTTCTATATAGTCAAATATTAATTCATTTCAAAAGTGTAGTTGTAAGTACTTGGCTTATTATAAATTAAAAAGGTAATATACATCTAGTCTAGTATTTTAAAGCACATCTTTGAGTTGAAATGGGCTCAGAGTAATACACCAGTATTACTCTGAGCATCAGCTAGACCTGACCGACTGCAGCAACCCCAGATCATAGCGCTGCCCCCAGGCTTGTACAGTAGGTACTAGGCATGATGGAGGCACTTCACCTGCCTCTCTTCTTACCCTGATGCTCCCATCACTGGGTAAATCGAGGAACTGGAAGGTCACCAGTTCAATTCCCCGTTCCAGCTGCCTCAGTTGTTGTGTCCTTGGGCAAGACACTTCACCCAACTCGCCTACTGATGGTGGTCAGAGGGTCCGGTGGCGCTATTGCAGGGATTCTCAATTCCGGTCCTCGTGACCCACTACCCTGCATGTTTTAGTTGTTTCCCTGCTGTGGCACACCTGATTTAAATGAACAAATGATTGGCAGGGTTCTGCAGAACTTAAAGACCTGCTGAAGAGCAGGGAAACAACTAAAATATGCAGGGTAGTGGGTCACGAGGACCGGAATTGAGAACCACTGCGCTACTGCATGGCAGCCCAGCCTTTGTCAGTGTTCTCCAGGGCAGCTGTGGCTACAGTGTAGCTTATCATCATCAGTGTGTGAGAATGGGTGAATGTATGTAGTGTAAAGCGCCTTGGGGTCCACGTGGATTTGATAAGGTGCTATATGAGTTCAAAGCATTTACCATTTAAATCTGGACTCATCAGACCACATGACCTTCCATTGCTCCAGAATTCAGTCTTCATGCTCCCTAGCAAATTGAAGTCTTTTTTTTCCAGTTAGCCTCACTGATTAGTGGTTTTCTTAAGGCTACAGCTGTTCAGTCCCAATCCCTTGAGCTCCCTTTGCATTTGCATGTGGAAATGCTCTTACTTTCACTAAACATAGCCCGGAGGTCAACTGTTGTTTTTCTTTGATTTGATTTCATCAAATGTTTAAGTGATCACCAATCATGATTATTCAGGATTTTTTTTCTGGACACATTTCTTTCTCAAAGACGATGGGTCCCCACTATCTTTCCAGTTTTCAATAATGCATTGGACAGTTGTTTATCCAATTTTAGTAGTTTCTGGAATCTCCATAGATAATTTCTCTGCTTGATGTATGCCAATGATTTGACCCTTCTCAAACAGACTGACATCTTTTCCATGACCAGGATGTGTCTTTCGACACGGTTATTTAAGAAATGAGAAGCAACTCATTGCACCAGTTGAGGTTAAATAACTTGTCATGTGAAAGATAATCACCAATGCAGTAAATATCCAAATAGGAGGCTTGTACCTATTTGCTTAGTTAAATTCAGGTGGCAACTTTTTTTTGGCCAGGCAGTGTATATTGAAATGACACTCTTCTAATTACTGTTAACATGTATCTCTTTGAAACAATATTTTGAGTCAAAATTAAAAATTTATACTATTCACATTATTACTAGCATCAATCAAAATATTCAGTTTCTTCAGGTCCTGTGGACCTTGCTGCTGCGCATTAGGATAACCAGCATGAGTGCATATTACAACCACTAAACAACATTTATAAGCATTCTTTTTTTGGCGCCTACTTTTCATGTTTTGCCACATGTTCTCCTGTGTGTGATTGATTGATTGACAGCCGCGGCCCATGAGGGGGGGAATTGGCCATCGACTGCTGTAATTAGTCCAGCCCAGAATCAGTCATGGGCCGATCTACCAGCAGTGTGTACCCATAAGCATCATAACTAGAAAGAAGAGAGAGAGAGAAAAAAAAAAGGCCTGGCCCAAAACCACCACTGGGCAAGTGTGCCTGATGGCCAGTCCAGCAGTGTCTGACACTGTTCTTTGTAGTACAGGTGTCCCACAGGGAACAGTTCCGTCACCCTTACTATTTACACTTTAGACTTTCAATGCAACCTGGACACCTGTTTTCTTCAAAAGTTCTCAGATGATTCTGCTGTTGTGAGCTGTATTAAGGGTGACAATGAGGATTTTTTTGTCACCTTGAATAGGTGACCTATGGTCAAAGGTTTTCTATTGCTAGAGTTCCAATGAGGGCACAATTCCTAGGTAGTCTCTCATCTAAATACTAACTAGGCCCAACCCTGCTTAGCTTCTGACATCAGACAAGATCTGGCGTGTTCAGGGTGGTATGGCCACCAAAGAGGAATACTGGGGCACAAGGAGGATGTTTGTGGACTGGTATGATCATAACCATCTAAAGCTGAACATTTTACTGACCAAAGAGATGATTAACTTAAAGAGGCCTGTTAGCTTTAGCTAACCAGGATGTCAACACTAACTACATCTAATGCTGCTGAAGATGGCATATAAAATGTAAATTCAAAATGTGTTAATTTAAAACAATATGAACGGTAACTGTGGTCCGACAGTTTGAACACTGACCACAACTGCAAGTTTGGTGTCTTGTAGGGAAGTGTTAGCAGTTGCTTTTATCTCAGAATTATCATGAAAAGAGTGCGCTCCAACAGCACTTTTAACTAAGATTTTACTTTCAAAGTGAGCTAAATAACAAAAATGTGTTAGCGACATTTTTTAACATTTTATTTTACACTTGGTGCCTCATATGGCCCAACAGCTCATCAGGACAAGACTCAGCTGTCCCTCTCCATCTCAAGTATAAAGAACACTCTTCTGAGGACAGCTTCATGCATGTAATCAAGGCATTTCTTCAGTGAGGCAGGCTCACCACTCCAGACATTTAGAATTGAGAAAGCCTCCTGGAGGAGAAGTGAAATATCTCCAGCTTCAAGTCCAATTGGTTTTGATTTTTTTAATCTTAGTTTTGTTTGATGGTTATTTGTGCTTTCAATTTCAGTTTTCATCATGTTGGCATTTGTCAGGTCTTTTAAAAAAAATAAGATTTACTGTGGGATGGTTTATTTCAAATGATTCTCAATTTTTGCCACACTACACATCCCTCTACATCTTGGCGTGGTACCTCCATCTTAGAACAGATTCAGGATGGCAGCAGAAATGTTCTTTCTCCATCAGACGGAAAGTCATCGGTTTAATCTCAAACTTGTTCACCGGCAGAATATTGGCACCCTTCACCCAGTCTGTTCTTTGTTTGTGTAATCAAGTCCGTGAGATAAATGAGAGAAACCAAAACATCCGTGCAGAATGAGTGAAATCAGCAAACCGTTTCAGTCAAGAGTTTTATTGGAAATTTACACAGTTCTTAAACCGAGAATGAAGCCAAATATTCTTCAATAAATACTTAGTGAGGATATTATTGGCATGATGGAAGTAAGAACTAGAATACTGCTTCACCAGATTGAAGTTTGACTTTAGTTCAGTTATACAGCACCATCTAGTGGCAATCACTGAAATGTATTTTACAACCTCCCTCTCCATGACGAGACATCAGGACCGCAGCGGCGGCCTGATTCTTGTATTGCAGGAACCTTCACACTTACTCCAGGATCAACTCAACTGATCCACGGACAGAAAGGCTTCTGAGCTTTTCCTCTCTTTACAAGAGAGACGAGCACAGGTGGGGTTTAAAAGTACTTATAGAAAGCAGAATGAGAAACAACTATAAACAAAACAAGGATAAAAGAAAAGTTGAGCTGGCCAGGAGCAAAGCAACAGGAAGAAAAAAAGTGCACAGGTGGCGTGACGTGGGGCTGAATATGGAGCAGAGGATGAGTTCTTCAGACGGCGTGTCACAGGCTCTGACAGCACTGAAGTTTGTTGCCCTTTGGCCCGTCGGTGGTTGGTGGAACGCTGATGTCTACTACATTGTTACCCAGAGACTCATCGTGCGCAGATCTGTCTGCTATCTGTTTCTGTGACACAATGCGGTAAATTTCTGGAGATGAGAAAAAAATAAAATAATAAAAAGACACACAATTCAAGACTTAATTATTTGAACTCAAATGGATTGTCTGATGAAGAAAGGTACAAAAGGAGGTTTTAAAACGTACTTTCACGTTTGGATAAAAGTGTCAGTCACAACCTACTTTGAAATATAATACTGGTTTAAAGGAGACATACCATGTTTTAAAATCTTTCTTTTTCCCCATTTACTGTAAATCCTTCCGTTAGAATCTATATAAAATGGAACTGCAAAGCTTTGGTCTTTATTCCTCCTTATTGTAACTCCACAAGCCCCTCTTTCACCCCTTTTCTGAAGTGTGTCTCAGATCAACTCGTTTTGAGGCCGTCTCTTTAAATCCAAATGAGGTGCATCGCACCCAGCCCCCATCTAGTTTCCAGAGTGGTCCATGCTAGTTTGATAAAGGGGTTTACATCTATATTTTTATTACAAATAATTTCAAAGATGTCAACCAAATAAGTAAATTTTGAATGATGTGTCCCCTTTAAAACTGAACAAAAATAAAGTCTGTGTCAACATATACAATGTTACGAAGCTTAAATATGTCTATATTCTAGAAGTGATGAATTTTGTGCCAAGCCTTCCCACCTGTTAAAATGGTTTTGAATGCCTCTTCTACATTTGTGGAGTCCAACGCTGATGTTTCAATAAATGACAGAGTGTTCTTTTCTGTTGTGGGAAGAGTTGTTAAAAAAACGTTACTTTTTTTTTTTTCTTAATTTCATTAACCCCCCTGCTTCCCCAACACAGCCCTATATAATTTACCAGCGAAAGCTCGAGCCTCATCGGTGGGCACAGCCCTGAGGTGGCGGAGGTCACTTTTGTTTCCCACCAGCATGATGACGA
>JARVJO010000227.1:22612271-22635882 GCA_031762555.1 Cynodonichthys magdalenae
TCCTGGATGCCTCCCTGGTGAGGTGTTCTGGGCACGTCCCACTGGGAGGAGACCCAGAGGAAGACCCAGGACACGCTAGAGGGACTGTTTCTCAGCTGGCCTGGGAGCGCCTTGGGATTCCCCCGGATGAGCTGGCCCAAATGGCTGGGTAGAGGGAAGTCTGGGTCTCTTTTCTTAGGCTGCTGCCCCCGCGACCCGACCCCGGATAAGCGGAAGAAAACAGACGAATGGCACTGGAAAGTCTTTGAAAGATCCTTTTAATTTGATGTTAACTAAGGTGTGGGAACACTAAGTTGTTTTTATCTTGTATGAAATGATTTGGACTGCTTGAATAGAATAAGAATATAAATAGACAGTACCTCATAAGTCCTAAAGGCGTCCGCTGACAACTTCACTTCTTGCCCTGAAACTTAGCGACAATAAAATCTTGTAAAACCAGTTGCACAACATAGCAGGAGCTCTTTATAGTTTATGACCAAGAAATGATCTCCTGGAAAAAGAGAAGCTGATTACCTGTAAATGCTGAGGTGGGGTTAAAAAAAAGTCCCTGTTATATAACTTGTAAGAAAAAGGACAGTAAAACCTACAATTTATCTTGGATTTGAAGTTGGTGCATCTTGTGGCAAAATGCAAATAAATTTTCTCAATGTCACTTTTGTTGCTTAACTAATCAAATCTGTTTTATTTACATATATAGCATATTTATAAGCAACAATTATTTGCCAAAGTACTGCAAACGGTAAAAAGACAAACATGAGACCACTAAAACAAAACAAACAGTTATAAAAATGACAATCGGCCAATCCAAACCAGAGTTATAGCTCTAACTGGTAATGCTTCCAATTTAACCCTTTCAAAATAAGACGTTCTTCGCTGGAGTTTGTAATTTTTATAAATACTGTTTGAAGTTAGTCAAACATATTTTAAACGAGGTCAGTTTTTGCATTCATTATTTAAATGTTTTATTTCTTTTTTTAAGTTTAGCTGATAAAGGTGTGTGCGCGCTAAAGATGCTTCACACACAGTGCCTGACACATCCAGCACTGCTTGTAAAAGGAGTTTTTATTTAATTTTGGATAAATGCCATAAAAAAAAAAAATAAATTTTGTTTTATTGAATTAGAAGTAGCACAACCTAATTTAGCAAAGCTAATAGGTCTGTTAATGGTTTCAAAAATGGTAATCAAATTTGAAGCTAGCTCCTCTATTAGATTAGTGGAAATGTGCAGATGCTTTTTGTGTGTGTATTTGAAAAGAACATTCTGTTCAGCTTGTATTAACACAAATAATTGATATAAACACAATGCACAACAATTTCTCCAGTTGAATCTGAGTTTTGGATTAAAGAATGAATTCTCTGTGCAGGTCTGTGGTAAAACGCTGCAGGATCTTGTCGACCACGTGGTGACAAGTACTAAAGATTATTTTAAGCCCCTCATCATCGAGGAACATTACGATGACAAAATATGTAAGTACTACAACTGATTTATTTGAAGTTGAGGCATAAACTTTCTATAGAACATTGTTCACGACTAATGGCCTTCTCTTTTTCTACCAGGTTATTTTTCATCTGATAAAGAAAGTGGAGAGAGGACTCTGCAAACTTTACCAGCATTCCCAGTAGCTCTGCCTCGTAAACATGGTAACTTTTCTGTTGATGCAGCCTCACACAACATTTTTACCACCTTGTGAAATTAGAAACATTCCTTCTCTGATGTCACAAGTTTTAAATCTTGTTCCCGTCAACATGGAGAGGATGACTTTCATTTCATTTTGTTATACAATAACCATCAAACAGTAAATGCAGCAGGCACTAAAATAAGAGTTAAATTCCAAATTGGCCACATTTCTGAATTTCTTTGAAATGCAGTGTATTATAGGTAAATTAGTTTGTACATGCTTTGACTTCTCAGCCCTCTTATCAGTGAAAGCTTCTGTCAAGCACCTCCTTAAGTTTTTGTTTGTTTTGCTAAGTATGTTTCCATTACGCACTTGCCCATCATTTGCGTCGTTGATGCAACAAACAGATAAAGCTGATGGAATGGTATTTGATCACAAAACTAGATTGAGCTCAATCTGACATCTGAGGATATCCCTGAAGAAAATTATCAAAAGAATTACTGATGGCATATAACTCAGGGTGGCAAATTTTAAGTTGGAACAACGGCAAAAATAAGTGAAAATATTGGCTTTTAGCCCTAGTGTGTGTGTGTGTGTACTTGTTTCTGCTACAGAGTGAGGACTGTTGTATGATTTTTAACCAACAAAGTGAGGACATTTTCCCAGTCACTTTTGCAGTTCTAGGTCTGACTTTAAATTCCTCCCTCTGGGAAAAAAAAGAAAACCAAATAAAACATCTTTTACCTCAAAGCAGTGGCTTTTAGAAACTGAGGTACTTTGAGTGAAGTTTTTTTGAGTGCTGGTTTTAAAAAGCAAAAATTACTAAAATAAAATTTAATTTCTTCTTGTTGGTGAGGGCCTGTGCCCCATTGCCGGGCCAGACGGGAGTCACCTGGCCCACGGACTGTCAGTTGTCTGTTATAACAACCTTTTACAAGTCATTTTGGGCTTTTTTTTTTCCCACAAGTCTCTCAAACTCAAGCAATTTTTACTGTATTTTCTTGACCATTTTTTTTTTCTCATCAACATTCAACTTTGACTTTATGAACACAACTATTCTCAATCAAAAACAATATGAAAACTGATCCGCTGGTTATTATACAAATGTTTACCCAAATAAAGTTGGCAGTTATGAAGGTAGCTCAGTCTTGACCTGAATCCTCAAACTATTCTAAACATCACTGTGAAGAGCTGTCATGATACAAATAATTTTTAAAACCCGCTCCCAGTTGACTTCTGAGCTATTCACTTTGAGTTTATTTTGCCTTCACATCTTTTGAGCCCAAAAACCAATTTAAAAATCCTTTGTCTTTTAGTTAATGAAAAATTGACACCTGAAGCCAAACCAGGTGGAGAACGAAAACCATCTCTCGCAGAGAAGGGTGAGTAAAACTCCAGCTGGTACTTTCTAATCTGCTTTTTACTGAATGCTCAACATCTGTCTAAAAAAACCCTGATGTCTGCATTGTTTGATTGCTGCCGACTAACGTGTGTGTGTGTGTGTGTGTGTGTGTGTGTGTGTCTTCAGTGTGCGATGAAGAAAAGGAGAGCAGGGTTTATTCTGCTGTTGCAGCATCACGTAGGTTCCTTTTTGATAATTCCCTTCAGTAGAGAATGGACCACATTCACAGACGTCTCTGTTCAGTGTTCATCTTGTTTCATTGCAGCAGCGGCACCCCCAAGGAAGATCCTGATGCCTCCATCTCATTTACTACGCAAAAGTAGCAGTGCCGCCCCGGCCAACAACCGGGGAGATTACAAGAAACTAAGCAACGTAGAGGAACAGAGGCGGCGTGAGTCCACATGTAGATCTCTTCAAAATAAATCCCTATAAATGTAATTTTCTTGCCATAGCTTAAACGATTTCCTGCTCTGGTTTGTTTCAGTTCTCATGCCAGCAATGTCTGAGCTAAAACTCAAGTTGGAACAGAAGGCAAAGATTCAGGATTGATGCTGAGCGGCAGAACCAGGCTTTGTTCCCGTCCCTCGCTGCACGAGCAGCTCCTCCTCCTGCTCAATAAGCTGTCTGCACTGAAATGTCTCAGAAGATTTACATTTAATTGATTCTCCTCTCTTCATTAACAAAGGAAATTGCTGTGAAAACAGGTGTAAATGTCTCCTCTTATATCTTCTTGCTTGTTTTGCACATTTGCTGCTGAGTTTTCTCTCATCAGATCCTTTAAAATGTTCTGAATATTTAACATTTTCACTGAATCATGTGATATTTAATACAAAATGTATTACTTCCTTTATGTACACTGTGAACACCCAAAGCAGGACTTTATTTAACCACTTGTGTGCACTATACACAAGTACAGTAAATCTGTCTCATTGTAACAGGTTGGACCAAGTAACTTCTAGTATGTGCTATGCAGCAATTTGAAATTAGGTTTAGTATTTATTTACAGGATACATTTGTAAATACATTTTTAGTTTTACAATTTCAAGCTTTAACAGTTCTGTTTTTATATATTCTTTTGAAAAAGACTCCTAAGAAGTGTTTGACGCTTTTATTACTGATACATTATTGTGGAAAACTATTTACAATAAACTGACATTTGTCTTGTGAAAATAACTGAGCTAGCTGCTACTTCTTAAAAGCATCGCAGGGTCCTGTTGAGACGAATACTGTTAAAGAAAACATGACCTGGATACTACAGACTATATATTTTCCAGAGTTGATCCCTTTGACAGAAGAGCCCAAAACCTGATTATTTTTCATAAAACAGCTTGTTAGCTGGATCCAAGGGCTCTCTAATGGATGAACTGACTTCAGCCAAAACCTACAACTCTCAGGAAGATCCCTCTACAGATAAAATGGGGTTGTGAGACACAAACAGGGTGCAGTACAGTCATTTCCAAGATCCTAAATAGTTTAACAGATGAAAGAACTGCCTTGATCTTTCTGTGCAGTCAATCCAACTCAGCAAAAACACTGATTTCAATTTAAAATTAAAGCTTCAGTAAGAGGCTGAGGCAGAGATGGAGCTAGACTTTTTTGCAAGAGATGGCCAAGGTTTTTTTTTTTTTTAAGGACGAGGGAGAAAATATACAAATAAAATCACTCTGGATTAGACATTCAAGATGGCCACCACAGCTAATTCTCAGATTAAATTCAGCTTTTTGAATTGAGCTAAAATTTCAGTGAAGAATGATCCAAATTATTTAGCAACTTTTAGACCTACAAAGCTTAAGATTAGTGTACAAGTAGCCGAAAACAATATTTAACTAATTCTAAATGCAAATATAAAATCCAAGACCACCACTCATGTCAATAATTTGGGAGTGGCCAATCAGGTGCCAGGGATGGCACTTGTCACCCTGGCCACACCTCTGGCTCCGGCCCTGAACATAAAATCTGGGTCCAAACTACAAAATAAAAATCAGTAAACACTGGCCAAATAATTTATCAGTTTCTGTCCATGTGGTGTTAAATAGCCCACTTCAATGTTCAGTTACATTGTCAAGGAGCCGAATATCATTTGGTTGGATTTAATTGAGACTAAATTTAATTCAAACTTACTTGAGTAGTGGTTTTAAACTGGAAATAAGGGGTTGTCGTAGTTGTAGATGGTCAGATTCGATCTGAAGGCACAGGGACAGAGTGGACAGGACAGGACAGGACAGAACATGACCCTGAACCTGCAGCTGGCTGCAGGACAAGTCAGTGACAAGTGAAGGCAAGGAAGCAGCGGCCAGCGCTAAATCATTCTAGCAGCAGAGGGACAGAGCTGAATGAAAGTGTAGCAAAACGAAAATTATTCAGACAAAACGTGAAGTCCCAAACACCACAACAGCTAAAGTCTCTTTTTTCTCCAAAATTAACTTTTGCTGTCATGCAAAAAAAAAACAAAAAACTATCATACTCTAGTGATGCAACTGACAGTCAATGAGGAGGCTGTGATGGTGACGGAGGCGGAGCTGGGAGGTGTCCAGCTGGATGGATGGATGGTTATGCAGGTGGGTTTAAGTGAGGCTGGCGTTGGAGCTGCTGGTGCCACTGTTCTTCCTCTGGCCACTTTGGACCACGCTGGGAACCTGCAGGCCCGTCACCACTGAGAAACTTCCATTCCACACCTGCAGGACAAAATGCATCAACAAACGGTTTCCAAATCTAAAGGAGGAGCAAAAACCTTCCTCACCATAAAAGCTGGGATGACAGGCTGCTGAAACTTTGTTCTGAAGGTATGCATGAGCTGCTTCGCTTTGGCGGTGTAAAAAGACAGTACACCTAAAGAAAGAAAATAAGGCTAAATTGATTATAAATTACTTCAAATGTTTTAGACCAGCCAACAAAAGAAAAACTGCTATTTTGAGCTTTGACTGAAAGTAGACATATCCTGCTTTTAAATTATTCTTTTTCATGTTTAAACCATTAATTTGGGGTCTAAAGTGAAACTGCAATGCTTTGGTCTGAATTTCTCCTTATTGTATCTCCACAAGCCCCTCTTTCTGAGGTGTATCTCAGATCAACTCGTTTCGAGGCTGTCTCTTTAAATCCAAATGAGGGGCTTCACACCCCTCCAGCTTCCTCAGCAGTCTGTTCTAGTTTCATAGAGGGGTTTACGACTATATAGCAGCATAAAAACCTTTTTTTAACAAATGAATTAAAAGGTGTGCACAAGGGAAGACTTGTCCTTCCAGACTTATATGTTGCAGCCAGAGGAGAATGAAGACCACCAAATAGTAGTTCTATGTCCAGACTTCATTTAGAAGTTCCGTCATAAAAACTGTGACATAATAGAAAACATAGCAAATTGAAAAATATGACCCAAACAGAATATAATCTACGCAGCACCATGAGACTAAACTCAACTTTTCTGCACTCCTAGAGACTAAGTACACAACAAAATGTTTTAACTGCTAAAAAAGTGGATTTTGCATGATATGTCCCCTTTAAATCTTAAAACATTTGCTGTTGATTAACAAATCTATTTCCATCTCACCTTCCTCGTAGTTGACATAAACTCCTATGCTGTTTGGGATGGGACAGTCGAGGGTTCGAGCCTTGTTGTTGTGCTTGGCTGTGAGGCTCTGCTGCAGCCAGTTGTTCAGATGGATGCACCAGGAAGCGCTGCTTTTCCCCAGCTGGTCGAACCGGCCGAGGCTCCGCAAAGCGATACCTACAGCAAATGCCTTGCTCTCCTTGTCAAACTTTACCTCCCAGTAGTGCTGGCCAGCGTCAATGAATGTGTCGGCTGTCGTAAGACATTAAAGTATTTTAATGCTACGATAAGAATCTGCAGAACTTACGTATTGGTGTAGTTCGACAGGTGTGGTTTTATAAAGTTTTAGTTAAGAGTTTCATAAAACAACCATATGATCAAATACTGTATATGATTTATGTTTTAAAGAAGTAAAAAAAAAAAAAAAAACACCAACAGTCATCTGTTTATTAGTGAAATACTCTTCTGAAATGTTAAGTCTGTTTACTTTACAGGGATCCATTTAGCTGCAAGGAATATTGAAAGGAATATTTCTCAGACCTTCACAATCCCACAGGCACACCTTCCATAGAGGAAGCAGAGTCCGAGGATTTCAGGGTTGGTCCGTCTATAACTGGTCACTGAGGTAGTTTTAAAGGCTCCACGGCAGCAGGGATACTGGGGTGGATGAGATCTGCCCTGGTTTCTTTAAGGCTCTGAATGTTGTGGGGCTGTCTTGGTTGACATGTATTTCTGAGCCATCAGTGGTGGTGCCACTGGATTGGCAGACCGGGGTGTTGTTTCCCCTCTCTAAAAAAAGGGGACCTGAGGATGTGCTCCAATTACAGGGCCAAATCACAGAGCAGTTTGTTCTGACCACGCTGTCTTTCAATGGTTCCCTTGATCCTGGCTTCATCACAGAGGTATTTAACCACCTCAACTGGTGCATTTGTGAAGATAATCTTTGCAGCTTTATCACTATAATTTTTAGAAAATCGATTCTTCTTGGCACCCTGAAGAGCATGTTACAGGAAATGGGATTTATGGCACATTCACCCTAACTTTAGTTACTTGAGTGTGTGTATTCTTACCCAGCACCGTGTAGGACTCAGCTGTAAACCTGTCTCTGCCGGGCCGAGCTGTTGGAGCTCTCTTTGGAGACATCAGGGCAGACCTGGTTTCATTTAAAGACAGTCGGTTAAGATCCTTGAAGACCTCGTAACACTGAAAGTTGAAAGCCCAAAAACAAAAATGAATGACTGCAGTTGTTTTTTCTCCTACACAAACCTGGCTGGGGAGTGCATGGGGGAGTTGGTTCGGTTCTTCTCTTTGCGGATGTCCTGCACCTTTCCTCCACTGCTGTCCCATTCTACAGTCAGGTCCTCCACTTTTAGGTTCTGGTGAGACGAACTGGAGTCCAGTTTGAAACTGAAAGCTGGAAATGGGGGGAAGAAACAGACACAACATAAGTGCACTGAAAACTGACACGATCCAAACAAACACTTAGATGAGCTGAACACCGTTTATTCTACACATTGTTAGTTTCAGACATAAAAAAATGCTTGTATTCAGTTTTCTAAATACATGTTAAGTTTTCTCACCATGGGTTTCTAGTGTGACTGGTTCAGAAAACTCTCCAGCCACAGCCTTGTTGCACGCTCTCACTCGAAATGTCATGTACCGCGTGTCGAAGCGCAGACCTGACAAGAAGAATCTGTGAGTCACTTTGCTCATTCACACCACAAGCCTCTGGCCACGCTTCTCCTTCTACCTGTGAGCGTGCACTCCATCTCTCGAATCCCCTCCACTACCATCCAGGGGTACTCCTCTCTGATGCGCGGCGGACCCTCGTGATTTGTGCGCCGGTGCTCCAGGATGTAGTGGTCTATCTTGGAATCGGGCTCTGGCAGGGTCCAGACTACAGTCACTGTGTTGTCGCACACCTGACACTCTGACACCTGGATCTCTGGAGTGGCAGGAACTGGAAAAAAAAAATGGTTAAAAGAACAGTAAATTTCTTCTGTTTTTTTGTTTTTTTTCTTTCAGAAATGGATATTTAAATGTTAAAACAATAAAATACATAGCAACTTAGCACAAAAAGCAAGAAAATATGTGTTTGGTAGATTATTTCTAATAAATCTGTAATAAATCTTATACCATTGGAAAGCCTGTTCATTTCTCTTTCAAATGGTGCCACATTTGTAAGGAACATGTATCTGTGGGATGAGCAGTAGAACTAAGTATGTGGGTTGCAAACATGAAAAAATTGCCAAAAACAAGGGGCAGATAAAAGGTTAACAAGAGCCATATTTGGCCCACGAACCTCAAGTTTGACACGTAATTTATAAAACTTTATTAGGTCTGGCTGAACATTATGAAGCTTATATTTTACAAATTTTTATTTCCTCCAGTCAAGATGTCAGCAAATATCCTTATAATAATGTTGACATGATCACACTTTGCTGCATGTCATGTCTGATTAGTTGTCCCAAACTATAACAAGCTCATGCAACGTAAATCTGGATGCAGTTTTTGTTTACAAGATTCAGGCTGAAAAATATGTAGGAATTTTGCTTTAACAACTTTAAAAACATTTTTTTAAGTGTGGCATTCAAGGTGAAATGCCAAAGCAGGGTATAAACAGACAAGAAAAAGCAGATAAAAAGGCTAACAATGCAAAAACTCCACCTTTTAATATCAAGTAAGATTATTGCTCAAGTACAAACTAAAAGGAGTTCAGAAAAGTTGATCACAGGTTGAGTAAACATTTACAAAAGCATTTATCCACAAGTCCAACAGTACAGGACATCAGTTGTGTGACGCAGCCTTTTTATTTCTACTTTGAAAAAAAAAAAAAAAAAGAAACACAAACCAGGGAGAAACTTGAGACCCTTCAGCATCTCCCTCTCCTGACTGAAATCCACCATCAGGTGACTCATGTTGTCGCTGGCTTTTGTCTTCAGGGAGAGGCGAAAGGCCGGGGCCATTGTCACACTGCAGACAAAAACAGACACACAGAAACACAAAAACATGGGGTGGAAACATGTTTGGTCTATTATTAATAAATACTCATCAGCAGTTAGAAAGTGAAGCTAAAGAGCATTCATCCAGGGAGGGACTGACACAAGATGGCACAGACTCGAGGAGATAGAGGGAAACACAGACAGAAGGCGCACTAAAAGGAGGGTTTTCCACAGTGTTTATTGTCTAAGCTGTGGGTGTGGTGGCTTCATAACTGAATGCATGCAACGCTACATGATGAGATGACTCTCAGGCTACAGGAGGCTGTGACAAAAAGGGAAGCAATGGATGACTGAGTACTATACCTATCCTTAATGTCTTTGGCCGCCTGGAGAGGAGAAGCATAGATGGGAAGAAAGGGAAAAAAAATATATAGAACGAAGACAAAACTGAGTCCATCAGGTCGTCATCACGTAACACAAAACATTGCTGCTTGTTAAAGTTACTACATGTGTGACAACAGAAACATGTCAGATTAATTTATATATTTAAACACTGAAATTCAGTAAAAACTTTGCCAGAAAGCAGGAGAAACAGCGCAGCACGGCAGGTGTGTTAGTCACCTGAGAGAAACTGTCCGTCCCAGAGGAGCAGAGCGTCTGATTGGCCAGCTCCAGCAGCTCCTCTGAACTCTCTAGGGCTTTGGAGCAAGCGCTCAGCTGACTCTGAGGTGAACATAAATACATCATCAAACAGAGCAGATCTGAAGTTCTGTCAGTATAATGAAAGTATTGTGTTTCCTGCGGAGGTTATGAAGCTGCTGCATCATCTGAGAGTCATGTTTCAGTCTGGAGGCTGCAGAAACATCAAACTGATAAATACAAATAAGCTAACCTAAGAATTATTTTAAAGTAGCAGCAGTGAGGGTAAGATCTGCTTTAACTAGACAGTGAAGATAAAGTTTAATGTCTCATGAGTAAGTTGTTCCAAAACAAAAAAAAGTTACATTTTTTTTGGTGTAGGCACTCTGATTCTCACCTTTAACTGTAAATCATTCAAATAAAAAGATCGACTTTTCTTGTTTCTTACTTGGTTCAAAAACCAGATTTCACAGTCACATAGTGTAATTATTACAGTCTCCCGACACTCATCCAAACTCGGTGGTTCTGTTTTAAATGCCTGAAGTGAAAGTATCTGCTGATATTAACTCTCTATCTTATAAGAAAAAAAAAAGAAAAAAGGGAATTTGCAGTTTTATTTTAAATTTAAAAAGGAAAGGGAGGAGAAATTGTAACAATGTGAATGCTATTACTGCATTATTTTTTTTTCTTTCTGTATGTTTTTCGACATCTAACTGGTTCCACAATTTTTGTGCCATTTCAACAATTCATACATCAAAACATTCAGCTCATTTATGAGATGGCCCATGGGGTGCAGCACCACCTAAAACAAAATTCATTCACCCCACAAAGTAGTTCCTCCTAATAAACAATGTAAAATGCTTATTTACTCAGCCTGCCATGTATTGTTTTGTTCTCTGTGCTTTTCAATTATTTTGACAATTTTAAATTGAATTTGAAATGTTTTTCAGTGATTAATGCTCAGGTTTTTACTTATTTACAGTCATAGGGCGGTACAGTCTGACACCCTGCGTTTCTAGTTAAGACATACTCCCCCTGCTGGAAATAATCCGTACTATCAACTCCTCTGAATAGAGTCTCATTGGGGCAGTAAAAATCCTGCCCTATGGACACTTTCTACTGGTTTTAGCACATTGGTACAAACAGTAAACCTAACATGAGCTCATAAAATGCTGGAATAGCGCTCAGCAAAACTTGTGTCCAACAGAGGAGGAGATATTCTGTTTAAAAATGTATTTGGAGAAGACAGAGCAAGCTTGAACTGAACACTAAGAACTAAGGACATAAAAGGGAACAGGACATACGACAGTTTTTAACCTAATCTGTGGCGACTGTGGTGAATTACTGAGCTCAGTTTGTGCTAATGTAGAGCTGCTGTCATGAAATCATCTGTCTGTCAGTTTGAGTCTTGGAGGATGCATAGTTCACCAATTTTTTTTGTTTTTTACTTTCATATTTAGAATTATTTCCCCAGACATCTTGTCCCCATTTAACTTTGTTAATCTGGAGTTTTATTGCAGAATATTATGCTCAAAATGTGATTAGAAATCTAATCCAGAAAGCTGTGTGTACTAGCTACCTGTCTGATCAATTTCTCTAACAATTAAAATAGAAAATAAGTTTGGGTGGGAGGCTTTTTGCTGATTTAATGTCCGGACATTTTTTTTTTTTTTTTTACGAGACAACCTACGAAGAAGGAGAAAACAAGAAGACAACTTTGTGCACAAATAACTGATTCAAAGTAACATAGCCTTCTTTTTTTCTACTGAAAATATGCCACAAATTCTAGCATTTGTGTTAATATTGATTTAGGAAAATAATGTCCGCCCCATGCTCACAACCCGCCACTGTCAGCAACTTTTACTTTCTCAGATATTTTGGACCTAAATGTGTTTTTTTTTATTATTTTATTTTTACTGTATATAGAATGTTTGGTTTAATGAATAAATTAAATAAACTGAATTGAATATTTAGCTTTTTCTGCCATTTTTTCTCTGTGAAAATGAAAAAGTTATCTTCAACATCCTTAAAACCCTTTAAAATGTTTGGAAATCTTTACGTTTTATTTTTTCCACTTCTTTGTTCCAATTTCAGCTTTCTTCAAAATTTTTAAGCATAGCTTTTTTAGCTATCTTTCTGCTCCTTCCAGCTATACTTCTGTTAATTTAAACTTTTTAGGGTTCCATCAGCTTCTTTCTGTGAGTTTTTTTACTCTCCGTTCACTGTCTACTAGTTTCAACTTGTTTCTGCTACTAACTACTTTTGTTTTCCTATTTTCAGCAGAAGTCAGCTGTTCAAATTTAACTCATGTGAACAGTTTTGCTATTAAACGTTTTCAGCTTCTTCAACAGCTTTCAGGAAAAATCTTTCAGTATTAAGCATTCACACTGCAATTTCACAGGAAATAAAACTTCTCTAGTTTTTTGTTAGCTTAATATAGCTGATTTTGTACAAACGTGTAAAATTTTAAAGAATATACAAAATGGTTACATCATGTAGCTTAATTTTGACAGGCCTATACATAAATTATGAAAAGGTAAACGTTTATCGAATTCTTTTTTAAATTCTGAAGAATTTGGTCAATTTGTTTAGTCTGTGTTTTGTAAAACTATTTTCTCTTGTTCAAACAATGTGCTTCTGAAATATTGTTTTAATAAAAACCAAACCAGCAGCTACCTGCAGCTCGTATGTGCGGCTGGCTCTCTCCTGTTTGATGCGAGTCACCATGTTTTCCTTCATCTCATCCAGAGCAGCATGGAGGGAGTTGAATTCTGACTCCAGATCCTCCTGCACTCGGTTCGAGTTTGCCTGGTGTTAAAACAAGAATAATGCGAACTTTAATTCACAAATGACACCTGGACCAGTCATTCTGTGTTTGTCTGCAACTTTCCTGTCAAACACTCCTGAGTCTGGTTCTGCCAGTGGCACCTTCAGAATTTTTTTTATGGGGGAGCCATTGAAAATCCAGGGTTAAGGTCTGGCACACCAAAACTAAAATCCATTACAGATTTTCAGAAATTCAATTAAGCTATTTTAAAACGTCAATTTGAAAACTATATCAACATGAGATATAAGGGTTTAGCCAACAGATGTACCGTAGTTCAGTTTGTTCTATTAAAAAGTTATTTAACTAG
This sequence comes from Cynodonichthys magdalenae, assembly GCA_031762555.1. Taxonomy (NCBI): domain Eukaryota; kingdom Metazoa; phylum Chordata; class Actinopteri; order Cyprinodontiformes; family Rivulidae; genus Cynodonichthys; species Cynodonichthys magdalenae. The sequence goes on from JARVJO010000227.1 coordinate 22,625,552, forward strand.
CTCCACCTTAAATGCTCTGATGACCACAGCATTAAGCTTCCGGTTTGAGAAAATAAACGGACCGTTTTCCCGTTTTTGGAGTAAAAAATGAAAAAAAGAATAACCATCTGTTTTTCTTTTTCAATATCTGTTTTTAAAACAAAAATCAAATGACCAAAGAGATTCTGTAGCCCTCTTGACTCTACACTTAACACACCCAAACTGCAGTGACTCAACAGTGAATTGCAGGTTAACTACCACAGTAATTTATAGTGCAAAATAATAAGGCTACTCAGCCGTACTTTATAGTTGCTATCAGTCACATGACATTTTGGAATATAAGTCACTTAAACCTAAATATGTTTTTGTTTAAAACTAAATTATGCAAACAACACAAGCATAACAAATGTAGTGCGTACCAAAGAACCTAGTGGAATAGTTAGAGTTATAAGCATTTTTATATGTCCAAACACAACCTTTTCAGATGGAGCCACCTCCTCAAATATGGGGTCTAGTGTAGGTCGGACAAATCTCACAAATATAGACTATGGACTATTTTTAACAGAGAATAAAACTAAACAATAAGACGTCTCCGATGTCCACCGGACTTTCTGGGGCTCTGTGGCAGTTGTTTTGTTTTCTGTATTTTGGATTTCCCTCCTTGTTTCTTTTACTTCATTTTCTGATTGGCTACACAGTGACCAGATCGTCCTTAAGATTGTCGGAAGTGCAAAATCAGGCTAAAAATCTGCACAATTTCCATGTTGTGTGAACCAGACATAACTGGAGAAAAACCCCTCATGCATGGAGAGAACACGTTACCACCACCCAGAAAGGTGCCAGGCTGGAATTTGATCCAGCAACCTTCTTGTTGAGAAACATTTCTCCCAACAGATAAACCATACAATTTTATATATATTATTATATAAATATTTATAACTAAAAATATATTTATACATGAAACCCCCTGAGAACCTCCATCTTATTGTTGAGAACATTGGTTTAAATCCTAAATAGCTAGGGGAAAATGAGCTCAAAGCAAAAGCTTGGGGCTTGAGAGGGAAAAAACTAGGGGTGAGCCAGTGGCATGGCATGGCATGGCATGGCATGGAATAGCTATAAGTGTGCAACTGTCAGATTAAACCTCTGTACCTCCAGGTTCTCCAGGTTCTGTTTGAGAGTGCAGGCAAAGTTTGAAAGCTCCTCATTCTTCACGGCCAGCGTGTGAGTGATCTTACGCAGGGACTCCTGAAGTAAAAACAAAAACATAATACAAATATTACAGTGTGCAGAGAATAATGTGCTCCTCTAACCAATCAGCTCACTCCTCTGAGGTCATAGTTGGCCTAATCAGCGCAAAGCTAGAGTGGACACACAAGGCTTTAGCTTTGACTTCTCTTTAAAACACAGCTGCAACATTTGTTCTTCAGATGTCAAGGAAGGGGGACACTTTAGGGGCAGAAGGATGTGAATCTAATAATGCGCCTAATCAAACATGAGCACAGGAGACTTCAAAGCAACGGACTGGACTTATTGTTAAATTAATCAGTCCTCTGATTGGTTTCCACTCCTGCCCTCCTCTGCTGACCACTCGTTGAAAGAAGCCCATTCATTACATGGACCGTGTAATGTTTGTGAAGAGCTGCGCCTTGCCCCTCCCGTCTCGTCCCGTCCGTGAGTGATACAGCAATAAATCGTCGACGAACCTCGCCTCCAATGGGACAACTATCAGTTTAGACAAATAAAACGACTAAACGGCCAGCTCGTGCCGCAGACTCCTTCCCTCCTTTGTATACTACGCCCTGATATCCACCCCATCAGACACCTGTTCCTCCAGTCCCAGCCCACCTTCTGGTCTCCCATTCCGTCCAGATGTACCGGCGTCGTTACAGCCGCAATCACCGCCAGTGTCTCTCCTTCGTCCCCCCGGTTTGTGGTTAATTAGCACGGCGGAGCTGGTACTGATGCTACCGGAGTGTAGCGCATCTTCAGACGGACACCAACGCCTTTGGGCCGTAGCATCTCAAGCGCATGCGTGAAAAAGGGATTATGGGTACTGATGTTTCTCTTCAAGCGCTGGCGCGGTATGGCAGGCCGTTTTAACATAAAATTGGATTAATCACATTTACAATCCAAATATCAATATTTTTTTAATGCGTGATTTTATTTTGTCACATCAAAGGACACTTAAAAAAATTAACCCAATATGAGCATAAGGGAAGAGGCAGAAGTTTGTTGTGCCTCACTCACTGGATTCCACACATAAACAAAAAGAGGAATAAAAAAGCACCAAAGAGAACATCAACATTCAGTATTCAACAACAATGTCCTCCCTATTTACACAGATTTATACAAATCCATTCTTAATCAACAGTATATCATTACATTCAACAAATTTGCATATACCACCATCATCATTACAGCTATATTACAATAAACTACAAATCCTCATAAACTTACTTTTTAACTTCTTTCTAAAACCAAAAATACAGCCACTAAACTGAAATTTCTCACTTAAATTATTCTACAATTTAACACCAACTTAAAAACACATTTGTATTTCTTACTTACTTTATACTTACTTACTTACTTACTTACTTTAGAAGGTCTATAGGTTCAGATCCCCGGTTCGGACCTGGGGTCTTTCTGTGCGGAGTTTGCATGTTCTCCTCGTGCTTAATTATTATTATTATTATTATTATTTTCTCTTAAAGGGGCATGCAGCAAAATTCACTTTTTAGCCATTGCATTTTGTTGTGTACTTGGAGTCTTTAGGAGTGCAGAAATTTTGAATTTTGTTTCTCCTGGTGTTGCATATATATATTTGCATAACCACAAGGAGAAGCACACACAGCTCTATATCTGCTCAGTACATTTTTCTTTACATTTTGCTGTTTGTTTGTTTGTTCATTGATTTAACACACACACACACACACATTCACGCGTGCATTCACAGCACTCTTCAACAAAAATATGAATAAATTCTTCTGTTATTGCTGTATAAGGGTCATGATTGTGTGTTTAAGGAACAATCAAACATGTTATTTTTTATTAAAATACAAAATTTATTCTTTAAATTTCAAAATTATATATTTTTCCCTATGTGAATTGCCTGTCTCTTTGCTGCTGATGCACCCGAATTTCTCCCATGAGAGACTATAAAGACGACTTCTGTTCTAATTATACTTTTGGTAATAACATACCTGCATTTGTTAAAGAACAAAAAACAAAGTGTCTCTTTATGAAAGCTCGTATTTTAATGTGTAATACATCTCTACTGTTTGTAACAAACCAAACTGTGGAAATCGGGTAAAAATACGAGGAGTCATGATTATTTGGGAAAACCTATTCCTCAGTAGGTCTACAACGCTGGGAGCGCAAAAAGACCCATCCAAGATGGCGGCAGCGTTTGTGACGTGAGTACAGCAGTGGACTAGTGCCCCGCAGTGGACGAATTAAATCATTGCACCTCTTTGCATCATCGCGTTTACAACTAAGGACACACATCAAATATCTCAACTTCCAACTAGCTCACTTTTTGTAACTCTTGTTCATAAAACAATCATTGGATTGTTTCATCATCATAATATTTGAGTTCTTATACTGGAGGATAACTAGAGATATTACAGACAATGTAAAGAGCTCATCTGTGAAACTGTTTGCGCTTTTATGAAAATACTGTTAAGCTTAAATATTCCTACAAGGTCTCTATTTTTAAACATCATCTTTATTTTAGCCCACAATGTTTCTTATACCATAAAGATTCTATAACACTGGAGGAGTGTTTTCAAAAGTCACCTGCACAGAAGCAGAGCCAGAGGGGTGGCCAGGGTGGCAAGTGCCACTCCTGGCACTCCAGGATTCAATCTGGCAACCTTCTTGTTGAAAGGCAACAGCTTTACCAACTGAACGGTATCATTCAGTGGTGGGGATCACATTTGGCAATAAAAGATAGTTAAAGCTAAAACAAAGCAATATCTGGTCTATGTTATCTGAGGGAACTCATCAGTGTGTGAAGAAAAACTATAACTTTTCTAAACCACTGAATTCAAATGAAAGCAACAATTCCACTATACCAAATTTCAGCTCATTATGTATAAAAAGCTGAATTGTAGCCATTTGAATTTAGCCATGGTGGACATGTTGGATTCTTTTCTTTGATTTTAGAATCTGTTCGACATCACTCTCAGCTACCACTAAATTTCAGCTTAATAGCTCTAAAATGTTGAAATAGAGAATAAAAAGTTACATGGGAATTGCTCTTACCACCATAACAAATTTCAGTTCAGTATTTCTAAGAAATGGCTAAGGTCCAGCTATTTGAAATGAGCTTTGGGGGCCATCTTTGATTTTGTATTTACATTCAGATTTTGTTAAAGATTATTCCTGGCTGTTACTATTTAAATTTTTAGTTGTGTAATGGCTGAATTATAACATTTTGTAAAATTAGCATTAGCGGTCAGCTAGGGATTAGCAATCATTTTTGACTACATCACAAGAAAATTAATCTCAATTAGTCTTAAAATGGCTGAATTATTGCCATTTAAATTTAGCTGTGGTGGCAGTCTTACATTTTAAAATCCTGGGTAGTTTTCTTTATGCGCCCACCTGTATAACAACGTGACCACCCCTGTGCCTCCCCTTGCAAAAAGGATTAGCTCTGTCCCTGATAGGTCATCTGCATGGGGGTCATTTTTATACTGGAGTGGAAGTTATTATAACTTTCTCCAGTTTTTGAAGCACGTAGTTTTGAAAAAGCACCTGTGTTGTTAGCTACAAAATATCGCCACATTTTCAAAGTTTGGTTAAATTTTTCTACAATGGATGCTTTCAAATAACTAGCTGTATGATGTGTATGTTTTCATTAAAAACTAGAAATTCTTATTTAAAATATTGTTTTGAGCTTTTTAGAAATTCCACTTTCTTTAGATAGCTACATATTCAATAGCCTTGACCACCTCAACCAATGTTTTTCTTTTAAAACTCTCATGTTCAACATTTTGGCAGCACGGTAGTTCAGTGGTTAGCGTTGATGCCCCACAGCAAGAAGGTCCTGGGTTTGATCCCAGGTTCAGACCTGGAGTCTTTCTGTGTGGAGTTTGCATGTTCTCCTCGTGCTTGTGTGGTTTTTCTCCGGGTACACAGCACAAAAATATACAATAAGTTACCTTCAGGCCCAGGCCTCCCTTGCTAAAGGGAGTTGAGACATCAGGCTGCTGTAGCAGCAAAATGTCTAACACCGCCCACCTGTTCCTAGTTTCCTAGCTTTCACCAGGTGTTTGTCCTTCAGTTTAGTGTCTTCCTCAAAGGTTTGTCTCCCTTGTGGCTCTAGCAGCAGAAAATTAAATGTGACTTGTTTCTCCATCGTAATCCTCCCAGAGTTTCTTGACTTTTGTTTTTTGTAACGTTTGGCTGCCGTGACAGCCCCTTTTGTTCCGTAAATAAATCAATTACCTTTTTACCTGAGCCTCCTAAGTTCCTGTTCTGCATTTGGGTTTCACAACCTAATGATTGTGACATGGGTGGGCCTGTAATAAGCCTTTTTCAGCCTTCTTTCTTCGCACATAGGATCCCTTATATACATATAAATGAAAAAGCATAATCAATTGTCTTGCATTTATTCAATAAAGAAACGTTGTGAAAACCTTTTATTCATTTTTTTTCACCTTAAAACGTACAAATAGCCAATAAAAAATAATGCAATGAGATACAGTTTAAATGAAAAAAAGGTACAATTTTTCTAAACAAATATTAAAATTCAAAAAGTTATATTTTTTGTGATCAATTTTTTTTATTTAGATGTTCAACTTCAAAAGTAAAAACAGTGTAAAATAACAATATAAAGAGTGTAAATAGGACATATGAAGAATAATTCTAGGCACATTACCCCTTCACCCCTCTAACCCCATGGCTAACTCATACCCCATTCACCCCGGATCATAAAATAAAAAAAATTATGATATTGATAAATTTGAGTAAGTGAAAGGAGGCCTCACAGTCAAAAGGCTAATAGGTTGCAGAAAATTGTGTTGCACTTTTCCTTTATCTAAAAAAAACGTTACATCCCATGCATTTTTTGGACATACCATTTTGAACATCGCATTTTTATTCTACAACCAGTTAAAAAAAGAGGAGCTGTTTTTCGCCCACAAAGGGGCAGACCATTGCACTAAGATTCTTTCTACCAGATTAAGTTCCCCCCCGACATTCCTCTATTCGAGCCAGTACTGGTCTGTTTTGCATCTGTTGCGCCTCTCCTTGGTTCTATACCGTGTTCTCACCAATATCTGCTCCTCCAGTTGCAGGTCATTCTCTATTTGCATTGCAATGTGAAATTCTTCTTCTTCTTCTTCATGCTTCTTATGTTTTTGGGCTTTTGCTTTTTGCTTGTTCTCTAAGGCCCGTAGTGCCAGAAACTCAGGAACACTAGACAGAATGGTCTCATACAGGTTCACACTAGATTCATTTTCCAGGAAGAGCTTTGGATCATCTTCAATACACATCTTGTGAGCCCAATGGTGGACCAGCGTGCCGTGATACAACCTGGATAACAACACAATTCTGAGTTGAGATTTTCACATACATAATCTTTAATTTCTCCTAATTGAAACCCGTTGTTCATGCTTATGTTACATTTTCTTCTCTTTATCCAGGTCAGTTTAATTGAATAATTAGATATGGCATACTGTAATGGTGGGAAACGTATATGTGAAAGATGAACATATGGTGCATTATACTTCAGAGCTACAGACCAATTAAAGAAGAGGAACACAACAATGAAGAGGAGTGTGGAGCAAAAACAATTATGAACAAAGTGGGATTACAGGCTGGAAAAAACAGTTGTTAAACTGAATCTCTGAGGGATTTTCACTGAAAAATGCTATCATAAACATGCTTTTATCCAAACAATAAACCCTGGACATTTACAGAAGAAAACTGGAGAGAAAACTAAAGGAAAACAAAACTATGGGTATTCGAATCAAAGTATGATATACTTTAACCTAAAGAACAAAAATGTTGACTTTTTATCTTGTATATTCTTTATTTAGTACATTTACAGATTACAGCAAACCAGATTTAAATGAACCCCAACAGTCAAATCTAAAAATATTCACCAAAGTTGCCTACCTACCTATGTACTAAAAGAAGGTAAAATTGGAAAAAATCTCACCGTGCAATGTTTGGCTCAACCAGAGGAACACTCAGCAGCTGGTTCAGATAGATGCTGTCCTTCAGACAAATCATCCACTGGTTAAAGGCATAATTCACATTCTTGTCTGGCTTTTGTTTCTGCAAACCTGCAACACAAACATTGTTTGTACAGTTTTTCTCTGTTGCTTTGGTACATTTTTCAAATCATAACTGAAATTCTCAAAACTATTTGTTCAGTCTTCACGTTGTAAATTGCAAATGCTTTGATATGCAAGTTATTTATTGATTTATATTGAGTCCTAAATGCATTTCACATACTGTATACACATTTGATCTGATGTTGCAATTTTTGTAAGAAATGCAGCTTCTCTTGTTTGATAAATTATAACTTTTACTAGTTACAGTACTCAGGTCTTGTTTAATGATTTGGTTGTCTTTACTTGTTGAGTGACTGTGCATCTCCCATCTTCCATCTTCCATCTTCCTGCAACTTCCATCGCTGATTCCCAGCAGTAGTATCTTCAGTAAAGAAAGGTCTGGAGGAGGTTGAGCTGTCCGCAGCCAGTAGCAAGTGACGGCTACTGGAAGTTTCAGCTCAGGAGACAGAGAGCTAAGAGAGGACTTGGACATCCCCAAAGCATCCAGTAGGACTTGCTCACGAATGGAGAGTTCTGTCTGAGAGCAACAAACAGGAGGAACAACATCATGTTTAATGTTTATTCATTCAACTGAGAGACAATAAATGATGACTATATAAAGACGAGTTTACAAAGTGAAACATATTTTATAGTTTCTTGCTTATTTCTACATCTTTATATTCCTGTTGCTTTGTATTCAGTTTCATATGCTTTATAAACTGAACAGAGCATAAGTTCCTGTTCTAAGTCAGACACAGTGACTTCTTCAGGTGTAGCTACAGAAAAATGTCTGAGTTTTTACACTTTAATCTTTTATTCTCAAGCTAGGATTGTGATTGGCAAAGAGCTGACTGATGCTGAGTGTAGACGGGCCCTTTAAGGTTTGCTATGACAACCGCTGTTGGTAGGTGTGCCATTGAGCCCTGAAGATAAGCGCTGTGTGATCCACGAGGAGCTGCCATTGCACAATACTGCAGCACTAATCTGACTTCTGTAACAGACTAAGTGTTTAGAGGAGTCACTTTTAATTATTAAAAACAAATTTTGACTGGAATTGGATGACAATTTGTGAAGATATTCCTTACGCCAGAAGAAACAAATAATTGTCGAGGTATTTTGAAACAGGCACAGTAGAGTAGAATAAAAAAACAAACTGCTTCTAAAATCACAAACTATATGGTAAGGTAATCCCAGCACAGGAAAGAAATATTAAAATGTCATGCCCATCCAAGCAGCAAAATGAATGAAACTATTAAAAATGTACAAATGCATCAGTTGTGTGCATCAATATGTGATGCAGATGAGTAGGGAGTGAGAACGTGTTGTTCAAGCAGCCTTTTACCTTATTATTCAGTGATAAAAACTTATTGAACCCGCTAGGATGTACACGGGGGATTCATCCTGTCATCCTTTACATACACAAGTCAGTTAACCACCATCTGTTTCAAATTTGTCACCAAACAAATGGTGGAACAAAGAAACACACTGTACTACATTATTTCAGACATTTTTTATAAAAACCTTCTTGTGTTGAATGTGATCTTTTTGTTTCACAATAAAAAAAAAACAGGCCCAGGTCTTGGTTTAAAATGTTGACGTGCAAGTGGAACATTCAAAACTTTTCCACTGAACCCCACTTTAAGATAGCCAGATTATCCCTTTATTAAATAGCACCCTGTTGCTCTTTTTCATGTAAGGTTCCATCCATCCTTGTGAGAAAACGAAGCATCGATTTTTTTGTTTTTTACCAATAAGAAACATCGTCTGTGTGTGCAACAAGCAGAAACTCTGCTCTGGAGCTGTGTGTCGTGCTCCTGTTGCTTTTTAATGATGCACACAGGACAGGTTTGGTTTGAGCCCATGTGTTTAAGTAAGGATGTTCTGTGTGCTTAAAGTGTGACTCTCAGCTAATAATACAGCTGTAAAACAATCAAGGAAAAAAAATGCTACCAAATCTTTGTAGGCAAAGTGGGTGGTTCATCTGAACCCCGCTGTCTATGAGAAAGAAATAATTGTTGATCTGGGAAATACTTTGTTTACAGAGGCTTAATGGTTATGGTGAGTGGGGATGGATAAATAATCCATATGAGCGGGGGCCTCATAAGTGGGCTCATTGCTCTCCCCAAAAGACCCTGGTCTTTATTCAAACCTTTGCGTCCCTCGGATGAAGAACACCAGGTTAGAAACACTCAGAGTTCTGAGCTTCTCAGGATCCATAAAGGGGTCCCCGAGAATTATTTTCCTATGACTACTCAGAGCCAGACAGATACAGAGGCTTCATTTGGAACTCTCATCTGAATATGATACAAAAGCTACCAAGAAATCACACAAGGCAATCGTTTTGAATAAAAGAGGCCTCACCTCTTTCAGTGAGCTGAGTTGGAGCTGCTTAGTGAGCTCGGTGAATGTTGGTTCGACTGGGATGTATGTCAGTTCAAAACCATCTCTGTCTATCTCATCTACTGGATATGAGTCCTCGCTGCCCATCAGAAGTCCATACATCACCTGCCGGAGTGACCTGGAGGTGTGATTAACGCTAGGCTGGATTTTGGGTTGAACTCCAGAATCAGAGGCCATCATCTGGAGACATATAACAGGGTTAGTAGTGGCTAGTGCACATTTTAAATTACTTCTAATTCACTTCTTCTTTTAGTTTTTGTATTTTTATTAGTTTAAAAAAGCCTAATATCAAATTTGGAGTTACTTTTGGATTAATCTAAGCTATGAAAGAGCCGGACTCTTATTTTAGTAGCGAATCTATTGGCCCAACATCTTCCACATTACACCTTATGCTTTAGGCTTATAATAAATTTTTATAAGTGTTACACGAGCCTCATAAGGGGGCCTCATAAGTGGCCTCATTGCTCTCCCATAGACATGGTCTATATTCAAACCTTAACGTCCCTCGGATGAAGGACAGGAGGTTAGAAACTCTCAGCGCTGCTCCTGAGACCTGACCCTGGAACAAGTGACAGAATGTGCTTGTGTGGGAGAGAGAATGTGTGTAAAAAAAGCTACATATGAAATGTAAGGGGGGAAGGGGGGGGGGGGGGGAATCCAGGG
>JARVJO010000227.1:22723951-22737061 GCA_031762555.1 Cynodonichthys magdalenae
ACAAATCTATTTTCTGCATCTTGTAGACCTGAGGAATCATCACAGGTGAGCTGTTCTGAGTTAATCTGCTGAGCTGAGTGGATTCAGCTCAGATGGCAAAAATTCAGATTCATGACTTTGTGGGTTAAAATTGTCGACTGAATAACTTTGCGTGGTTGCTGCACATTCTCACGGCAGGTGAAAAATGTGCGTATATTTTACGCACCATTTCACTCATCGTTGGTTTTGATACATCCCTACGTGTGTGTAGAACCTGGCGCACGCAACTTTTTTATGTGTACGCATCGTTTATACATGAGGGCCCAGCTGTTTAAACTTTTTTTGGACGTTCAGTTATTCCCTGTGTACTGATCCAGTCTGTAGAAGTGTTTAATGTTGGATTTTCTGGACAGGTTCTGGTCCAAGGATGTCAGCTTGACAGAACAGACCTTATCGAGTTCCTGCATCAGATCTACTACCAGCTCCGAGCTCTGGAGAGCAGCACCGCAGAAGTCCTGCACCAGCAGCAGGAGCAGGTCAGGTTCCAGCTGTGGTTTGAAACCGTTCATTACTGCGTGTCGTTTGTGTTATTAATCCCACAGCTGGTTCCCAACAAATCTGACACGGCTGTTATATTACTGCACAGCGCTGAACAAATGAAAAAGCATCAATGTTTTTGTGTTTATGTGTCTGTTAGCAAAATATCTCAGTAACCACCAGCCTTTAAAGCTGTTTCCTTGTTTTGTAGTCTGTGGACGTAGCTCAGAGTTTAAATCACCATAACAAGGACTTGGAAGGCCAGCCGCTCAGGAAGCAGGGCATGTCTGTAGTGTCACCTGACATGGGTCTGGTCAGCATGGTCCGCCAAGGGATCCTGGCCCTTCAGCTGCTGCCGCCCAACTCCAGTGCAGGTGGGTAGAAATCACCTGGCCTGCAACGGTTGGAGACTAGAGACTCAGAATGTTTTTATAAAAGCTGTTTTTTCATGTAACTGCTTGTAAAACTGTCTTCTAAACATTATTTTGTTCCCACCTCAGCAGTCGTCCCCAGGTTTATGATTTAATCTGCTGGAGTTCACCTGAGAATTAACAAAAGACATATTTGGACCAACTTAGAATAAATTTTATTTGTCTTTGACGTGGTTTTTAGGGCTGCAAGTGTTTTCTGTCAGAAAAGAGCTCCAAAATTTGGCAACTTAAACTGTTGTAATTTGGCCTGTCATGATAACAAATTGTGCTGGATGATAAATTGTCTCAGAAATGATTACGATAAATTATAAAATAGTTGGAACCCATTTTAAACTATTATAATGATACCCCCTGCTGCTTACGAAGTTTACAGAAGTTCATGAAATTTACGTTTGTAAAAATAAAAGTTATGGATTGACCGGGAGCGGAGTTTGTAAAAACAACACACAACAGCAGCTACTGAAGCTGTAACTTATCCTCTATCTGAGCAGGTGCAGTTCTTGCTTTATGTGTCTTCTTCTGGCTTCATAAAAGGGCTCACAGAGCCTGTGTGTGTGTATATGTGTGTGTGTTTCAGGGATCATTATAATCACAGATGGAGTGACGAGTGTTCCTGATGTGGCCGTGTGTGAAACCCTGCTGAACCAGCTCAGGAGTGGAACCATTGCATGTTCCTTTGTGCAGGTAAACCTGACATCTCCGTGCTTACATACAGGCCAGCTCCCCTCTGAGTGACAACACAACACTGGTCCTGATGGTGGTTCTGTTCCTCTCTCCAGGTTGGTGGGGCGTACTCATACGACTGTAGTTTCGGCTACATCCCAAACGTGGAGCTGATGAAGTTCATATCATTAGCCACCTTTGGGACCTACCTTCCCACTTGTCCTGAAGTAGACCAGAACAGCCAGGACATGAACATTTACCACAGGGCCTTCTTGACCTACTCCTTTCTGAAGACCCCTGAGTCTCTGAACTCAGAGTATTTCTGTGGTGAGACAATTTTTCATAGTTTCAGCCTGTTTGTCTTTCTGATCTGAGAGTTTTGCAGCGTTTCTGAGTCTGAAAAAGGCCAAGTTAGCCCAACACGTCTGACTTCTGATGGAGTCAGGAATCTTTGACTCTCCCTTAAATCTGGGTACCACAGGAGATTGAAATTTATCTTTAGTATTTTTCATCTCTGGATGAGAAAGGGGGAAAAATACTGTATGGAAAAACATTTATTTTTCTAAAACATATGGGTATTTATTGCTGAGTTCACATGGTAATGTGATGACATTAAAACTAAGAGAAAAAAGCTGAACTTTTTGTTCAAACTTCATTTGAGCAAAAAATGTACATCATGTTTTAACAGTCATCATACAGTATTTTTACCTCCTGTGTTATGCTGTCATTATTTAGTATAATATTAATGTTTATTCATAAAAATCAAACATTTAACACTTGCTGGTTTTGTAGTTTCCCAGGACAAACTGTTCAACGAGCACTTGGTTTCAGCCAGTGGTAACCCTGCGCTGGTCATGAGGAGGAAGAAACACACAGAGAAAGAAGTTCACGCTCATCTCATTAGTGTGGTTTCTGTACGACTGAGAGAAGGCTACACCATCAGAGACATCAGCCTCACCAAAGGTAAAAACATCTCTGATCAGCCTCCCCGAAGGCTAAAATGTTTCAACTCTTATTCTGGTGGTTTCACAACCAATTACACGTTGAAACATGTGACCAAAATGACTGACAGGATGGAGGGGTGGGTCAGCAACTCATGTGACTTTAACGACATGTCCTGATTGTTCCAACAATAACTTAAATACCTGACACTACCAACCCATGATCAGAACTGAAGAAGCCTTTTGGATAAGATGTTTAATGTCCTAAAGTGTCTTTGATATCAAATTTTTGTTTGGTTTGTTTGTAATCTGCTAATAACGGAACTAGCTTTCTGATTTAGCGCAGTAGCTTTTTTGCTAACTTTGGAAACCGTTAGCGTACAGATTAGCTTCCGCTAAATTGGGTTACGCTAATTTTGAGTCCCCCAAAAAATTCACAAGTGTAAAACTTCTATTTTTTTACCATTTATCTCAAATTAAATAAAAGCTATCTCCGTTTACAAGCATGTAGCATGTAGCATGTTTAGCAGCTAAACTTCAAAGTAGAGCATCAAAAAGAAAAAAAATACTATTTAAATAGCAAATACAAAAATGATATATATAAAATATGGTAGAGAAAGCATTTGTTATTTGTTGTATGGCTAACTTTAAATGGTATTTATAAAAATAAAAACACAATCAAATAAGTGTTTTTATTCTGAAAGGGTTAAACTGGAAATATCAAGTTAGAGCTATAACTCTGGATTGGCCAGTTTGCCACAGATGATCCCACCCACCTTCAAATTAAACCAATGAAAAACTAACTTCAGGTGTGTGTCAGTCCCACCAGTCTTCAGTTGGAGGAGATGAAGACGTGTGACACAGGCTGAGTGGCAGTCGACTTAGCGGTTAGCGTTTCATAATCTGTTTAGCAGTTTAGTGTTAGCAGAGCTAAGATTCTTCTTTAGCAGATTAGTGGTTAGTGAAGCTAACTTGTTGTCCAGCTGCCTTCAGTTTAACCACTTAGAGCAAGTAAAACAGTGATTATTATTATTACCAAAGTTTCACCTCAGTGAAACAGATCAAAGTTAGGGTCTCAGCTTGATGGTGGAGGGCTCCTCTCTGGTGATGATGAAACCTCTGCTTTCTTTAGGTGGGACACAGCTAGAGGTAAAGTTGGTTCTGTTGTGGAAACACAACATGCACATTGAGTACCTTGCAGCCGCCTCCTGGCCTCTGGACCCATCCAACAGAACCACCAGGGTGGAGGTGACGATGGAGGGCAGCTACGACATCCTGCATGACATCAGCTGCACCCAGAGGAAGCCCATCACCAGTCCGTACCGGACCTCTGTCATCCGCCGCTTCTGGAACACACTTCAGAGGTTTGTCTCTAACTCTTTCCTGTCCTCTCAACCCCTAACTGGTCGAGGCAGATCCTGAACTTGGTTCTGGTTCTCCAAGACGTTTTTTCTTGTTATAAGGGAGTCATGTTTGCTCAGGATGTGGGAAGTAAGGTTTTGATGCAATCTGCTGGTTTACTTAAATACTACAGTATTTATTAATGCTCATTTTGCTGTGCACTGATTCTGACTGTATTACATTATAACTGGATACAACTGATGGTTTGTATTTAACATAGTATTCATGATCTAGATTCATTTTTTGTACAGTTAGTTATGATGACCTTTTTGTTGACTTTGAATGGAATTGATTGATTAAAATGAACTAAATTTTTGGGTCTCTGAATAGTTGTTTTCATGTCATGTGACCTGTAATGCATTTAATGTGCTGCATGTGTTTTCCAGCATCAACCAGACCGATCAGATGTTGGTGCATCTGCAGTCGTTCAATTCAGTTCCTGAGAACTACACAATCCCAGAGAGCACCAAGAACGGAGTGCCCCTCTTCTACATTCCTCCTGGTTCCACGACCCCGGTACTGTGCTGCCCTTCACTGAATCCACTCATTTCAGAGTTTTGCAGCCTAAACTTTTAAATGTGTTGAAGCTGGACTCAAAGACTCTTTGACCATTCTGACATCCTCCCCTGAGTTCACCTGATTTGACTGAATGATCTTCTCTCGTGTCAGGTCCTGTCTCTTCAGCACAGTGGATCTAAAGACTCGTCTCAGTCCCAGTTTGCTTTGTACTGGAAACCCATACTCTCCATGGATACCAACTTCTGGCAGCGGTGGCTCCACATGCACCACATTGCCATCATTCTGGAACATGACTTGTGAGGAAAACAGGCTTTTCTTACAGTTTAAACAGATTTTCACAACATTAGACTTGAAGTAGCTAATTTATAACTTGAGACGTGACCAGTTATGGGAGCTCATTTATCTATCTGTCTGTCTCATTTAATCTACATAATCTTATTTAGCTGAGGTGTAACTTATTCCTACATTTCATGTTCTAAAGAATGACAGCACCTCAACCTACAATGTGAGGGTCAACAACTCAAACCCACCCCAAAAGCTGGGGCAGAGCTAGGATCCCTAAGGATCAGCGTGATGACACGGTCACATCCAGGCTGTAGAATATAATGAAAGTATCTGGAGGCTGTAGCTGGTTATCTTCCTTTTAGGACTGGGAAACCAAACCTGAGTTCCTTTATGAAAGTCCTTAGTCCTGTCTAAGTGAACACGTAACACTCAGGACACAACAAATTCAACCACTTTACATTCTCATCCTCAGAGGATGAAAAGCAGTTGCAAGCAGTAGCTTACATATGACTGCGACAGAGTATTGGGGTCACGGTCTTGTTCACTGACCCCCCCTTGTAAAGGCCTGTCTGTTCTGCCATTGAAGCCTTCGTGGTCAGAACTTTCCTCATGACCACTGCTCCCAGCAGGGCGTCAGTGGTGACCACACGTTTTTGAAACCTTCCCCACATGCCTGAGGTGACGACTCACAATTCAGGTGCAGGGAGGAGACCCAGGACTGAGTTCTGTACCCTAAGAACAACAGAAATTACTGAGGCTATCAGACATGTTACCTATGTTCTGTGTAGGAACCACAGTGTGTCAACCTTAACTGGACTGATGTGCAGATCAATGTGTTGTGGTCACACATACCAGCAGCTCCAGAGCAATAAACTGTGTGAAACTTTAGACCTTTAAATGCAGGTTATAATTAGCCTTTTCATGTTTTCTTCTCACTGTATCAGTAACATCGTATAAATTAATTTTGTCCTTGCAGACCCGTCCCTAAACACCTGCACACAGCTGGAAGCAACGGCCGTTACAGCACCATTCAGTGCCGCATCTCCCACTCTGCCCTCACGTCCCTGCTGAAGGACTGCAGCAGCTTTGTGTTGGTGGAAGGTTACTCATATGTCAAACTAATATACAGGTGAGGTGACAGACGCCAAAAATACACAACACTCACATGTAATTTTTTGTAGTTTACACATAGAGAGAGATTTTTCTGTAAAATACTGAAAAACCCTTAAATTATATTTTATTTGTTTCCACAGTTCGTGTGAGCAGATTCCCACTTCCTTCTACTTGGTCCGTCTCATCTCTAAGACGCCCTGCATGGTTCTGCGTTTGGGCTTTCCTATAGGCACCCCAGCCAATGTTAGAAACAAGGTACTAAACAGGAAACAAAATACTTAGAACTGCACTGGTATTATCAAACTTGTTTACTACATCTTATCAGGGAGAAAGTGAGAGTATTTGACATTATGCATACATAAAATCATATATACACTCTACAGTCAACTGCAGTCAAAGGTTTTTCTGCTTTTAGGTTAGTGGATGAACAACAGTAACAATGGTGGATAGCAGAGTGCTGCTCATGCTTTTAAAACTTGTAGTAGCAAACCAATGTTTTGTATTCAACACTTTGGATGCAACTGTTTTCATTGTGACTGCATGTCTGGTTTGAAGCCTGGCATCAGATATACACTCACCTGCCACTTTATTAAGTACACTTTGTTAGTACCAGGTTGGACCCTCTTTTACCTTCAGAACTGCCTTAATCCTTCGTGACATAGATTCAACAAGGTACTGGAAACATTCCTCAGAGACTCTGGTCCATATTGACATGATAGCATCACGCAGTTGATGTAGATTTGTCAGCAGCACATCCATGATGAGAATCTCTTGTTCCACCACATTCTGAGATGATTCATGCTTTATGACATGAAGAGTTATCCTGCTGGAAGTAGCCATCAGAAGATGGTTCACTGTGGTCATAAAGGGATGAACATGGTCAGCAACAATACTCAGGTAGGCTGTGGCGTTGACACGATGCTCGAATGGTACTAATGGGCCCAAAGTGTGCCAGGAAATTATCCTCCACACCACTGCACCACCAGCGTAAATTGTTGATACAAGGCAGGATGGATCCAAGATTTCATGTTGTTGATGTCAAATTCTGACCCTAACATCCGAATGTTGCAGCAGAAATCGAGACATCAGACCAGGCAACGTTTTTCCAATCTTCTATTGTCCAATTTTGATGAGCTTGTGCAAATTGTAGCCTCAGTTTCCTGTTCTTAGCTGACAGGAGTGGCACCTGGTGTGGTCTTCAGCTGCTGTAGCCCATCTGCCTCAAGGTTCGATGTGTTGTGTGTTCAGAGATGCTCTTCTGCAGACCTCAGTTGTAACGAGTGGTTATTTGAGTTACTGTTGCTCGAACCAGTCGGGCCATTCTCTGACCTCTGACATCAACGAGGCATTTACACCCACAGAACTGCCGCTCACTGGATATTTTCTCTTTTTCGGACCATTCTCTTTAAATCCTAGAGATGGTTGTGGGTGAAAATCCCAGTAGATCAGCAGTTTCTGAAATACTCAGACCAGCCAGTCTGGCACCAACAACCACGCCATGCTCAAAGTCACTTAAATCACCTTTCTTCCCCAAATCAGCTCATTATAGTGAACCTGTGGCTCAAGATTTTTTAAATCAACTACAAAGTTGCTGTTTCGTGTCATTTTTAATCATCCCTCTGTAATAAATCCGTTGGTTAGATCCTGCAGTCACTCACTGTTGTCTTTAGCTCAGTATCATTTTCTGAGCGTGGATCCACAGGTTGCTTTTTCACAAGTGGGTGAGCCGCGCTCGGGCCCGGCTCTGATACTGCCTCTGCTTGTGGATCAGGGGCGCATCAGAGGCGGGCTCATTTTACTCGCCTCTCTGCCTTTGTGTTTTTTCTGAATGCTCGGAGGAGGACAGAACACGCATCAGACCCGGCCTGAGCTGTCTTAAGAAAGAGGCTTAATATAGAGGTCTGAACATTCCTCACTGCACTGAACTGCAGACACCACACTGCTCAGCTTGTTTCCAAAGAAGTTATGCTTGCAAACACAGACAGATGTGGTGTGTGTAGGACAAACTATCTGACTTATAGTTGACGGTCAAACCCTGAAGTAGTCTGCTTTCATCCATCAGATTGTAGATGAGCTGCGAGAGCAGATCCTCAAGCTTCGCTTCCCTCATCGAGTTCAAAACAAAGAAGCAACACCAAAGACCAAGAGGAAGAGCGTCAGTCATGCGTCTCCATCCAAATCTCTCTCTGCCACGGCTGCCAAACCCGCTCTGTCGGACCGACCCTGTGTGGTGGTGCTCAATAAGCCTTTAGAAAAGCTGCTCATAAGGTCAGCGCACTTTTCACCATCATTCTTACTTCATCTTGTTAGTTGATTGTGATGCAATTTAGTAGCACCATGTTTGATTTTCTTTACCTGAAAATGATTCTGCAGTATAATGTCAAAACACTGCTGTTGTCTTGTAGGTATGATAAGCTGCCTCTGGATTTTAGGACTCCCTTTATTTTCAACATGGAGAACTTCCTGCTGCCTTCCAACAGTGCTGCGCCCCTCAGCATGGCAGCTAACCGGACAGCCTCCTCCACCCTGGCCTCACTGTCTCGATATTTCCTCCACAAGCGGTGGGTGTGGGCTGTGCAGAGCAGTCACGGACCAGCAGTGACCATGCAGGCTGTGGCCCACATTCTGTCCATACTCTCTGAGTGAGTTTCTCACATTGATGACTGTTTTAAATCAATAAACTACAATTAAATATTAAGTGTGTTTTATTTCCACCACAGAATTCGTTAGAGGAATCTGTTGTGGTTAAACTTGTTATATTGACTCTGCTGTTTTCAGAGACTTTGAGTTGTATTATGTCAATAATAAAAAACTTCAAATAATATTTCCCTACAGGTATAATTTTCCTGTGGTACACCCACTAGCTGCTTTCTGTGGTTCACTTTGAAAGTACCATGTTGGACCACCTGTTGTCAGAACTGCCTTCATTTTTGTGACGTAATTGAAAAAGACATTAAAACATTCCTCATAGATTCTGGTTCATATATAGGGATTGATACCATTAAAATTTTATCAGTACTACTACTCTTATTGATATTGCTTATGTATCCAGTATTTTGGCGACAACTACAATTTGATGGTCTTCATTCTGGCTCTGGGTCAGACTCTGGCTCCAACATGTGGGGCTGGATGGACAAGTCTTCTATTGTTGACCATTTTAATTCATTTGTAAATAAAAAGTTTCTGTGCCACTATATAGTCGTAAACCCCTTTATCAAATTAGAATGGACCGCTCTGAAAGCTGGGGGGCGGGGCATGAAGCGCCTCATTTGGATTTAAAGAGGCAGCCTCAAAATGAGTTGACCTGACCTCACAAAAGGGGTGAAAGAGGGGCTTGTGGAGTTACAATAAGGAGGAATTCAGACCAAAGCATTGCAGTTCTACTTTATATAGACTCCAACTGAATGATTTAAATGAGAAAAAGAAGAATTTAAAAGCATGATGCAGCATGTCTCCTTTAATACATCCAGATGGAAACTGCTGTTTGTAAATCTGTTTTAATATCTTTGTAGGATTCGGCTCTCAGAAGGTTTTCATTTTGCTGCCAGTGGAGAGGGCATCATAAACATGGTGATTGAGCTGCCAATGAAGGTAAAAACATTTATACATAGAGGATGTAGCTGGATTACTTTGGGTTCTTATTCCAGCTGAACTTTGTGACTTCAGAGTGCATCAGGCGAAACGGGACGAGAGAGCCACTCTTGCATCGTTCAGTACATTCTGTTTCCACCTCACTCTTCCTCCAGTAAAGACAGGTAGGACTGGAACAGATCTTTCTGATTTAGGCAGAATCAGTCCAGCACTTGGTTGGTTCTGTCATGACTGCCCTCTTGCTTTGAGGTTCTGATTGAGCTCATTTCTCCGCCCGTCGCTGCCAGCTTCTCCACGGATGATGACAACGACACAGAGGTGGAGGCTGTAGACGTGGACACGGAGCTGAACCTGGTGACGGAGTGCTGGGTGGAACCACAGAGTGGCATCGTCATGGACTGCATGGACCAGCACAGACACTTCCAGGGCCTCAAGTACCAGGAGCTCCCCCATGCAGTGTGTATATTCCTTTGATCCAGGGATTGGTTCTGTCCACACACTCATCCAGATCCTGAGACCATTTGAAGTTTAAAAAGTCTGTTCATTCAGATCTGATCTGTTGTGTTGTAGATCTTCCCCAGAGATTTGGCTTGTATGTCCACAATGATGACTTTTGAGTATTTGAGCCAACTGTGTCAGAATAAGAACCAGGACTTCTCTTTGCCTGTTGAACTCAAGGATGTGCAAGGTAACAAAACCTTTAATTCACTAATATATTACCAGGGGTTGGGTGGGAGTGGGGAGCGGGGTATTATGTATTTTCTAGGCACATAGTTAAATTCTTTACCTCAGTCGAGTCACTATGTTGCCTTCAGCTGTCATGAAAATGCTGTAAATTTATTATCATATCTAAATGCCCTGAAATTGGCCGTAAGAGCCTCCTACCGTTTCTGACACTTCCACTTCAGCATGTCTTCACAACAATGCTTCATGCCGTTTACAACCTTTTATAGCAGTGTTGTATTTTGTTGTAAAAAAAAAAGAAGCATCATTATATAATATCGGTTTTGGAAAATGACAACTCGTGCCACATCAGATCAGTTTTCTGAAGAAGAAGAACCAGAGTAAGTCTCTTACAAGATGTTACATACATACGTCAATGCTAAGCTACTTTTAGCGAAGAAGCTTTAAATATACTGCAGATAATTATAAAGATATATTTTGTAATGACTTGATGAACATCCACCAGTTTTAAGATATGTTTTGCTAGTATGTGGTGCTCTGTGGGGCAGGAGCTCGGCTGCAGACTGAGCTCCAGGGAGGAGCTTCGTGTAAATAGGCGGTGCTTTGTACCAGCAAGTGTTTAGGCAGCTCCACATGACTTTAGGAGATTCAAGGATTTCTCAAACAGGCATGAATGAGTCAAAGCAACACTCTGTGTGTGTGTTTGATGAGGGACTGACATTATAACATGATATAAACTGACCTTTGGAATAATTAAAGTTGACTGTTTTCTTCTCAGTAGCCGTGTTTCCATCAACGTTTTTTAATGCGCATTTTAAAGTATCGCATTAGAAAAGGTGAATGGAAATGGCCTGATTCGAAAAAACTTACTCTAATGTGCAAAAAAGTTTATACGCTCGCTTGAGGTGGTTTTTGGGTTTTTCAAAAAAGAGTTAATGTGCAAAAGGAGAGATGGAAACACATTTGTCGAATAAGTTCTGACGTAATTATACTTTGCGTAGCCTGGTTGATTTGCTTCAAGTCAGTTAATGGAAACACGTCTGATTCTCATTTCTTCTTTTTTTCCTTTTTGCAAAATTTTAAAAATGCGCTCAAAATTTGAATTAAAATTGGATGGAAACACAACTATTGAGAATGAAAGTTCCCCTTAGACTCTTTTCATTTCATTTAATTTAATTTTCTGAGAAACCAGATGAGCTGAAGAAAAGCTGTGAAGGGATTTGACAAAAGGACTAAAGAAATGATTGAAAACTCTCAGAAACTTCAAACCAGAATAAGAGAGAAGATAAGAAGAGACTTATAAATTAACTTCCTGTTGGTGTTTTTGACTGATGAATGTACTTCCTGTGTGTGTTCAGGGGAGGTCCTAACCTCTGAGGACAGTATCCATATGGTTCCTTTCCAGTTTGATCTCATTCAGCTGCTCCCAAACTGTCAGCAAGTTGAACTCTTCTTCCTCACATTCGGTTCAGGTACGGTTCATTTCATTTTATCTTCAAACAAATGATTATTGTTCTAAAACTCATTCAAAAAGAACTTCCCCATTTTCTTTAGTTGTAGAGAATGAGGACCAGGTTCCCAGTTCTCCCAGTCTGCCCAATGAGCTCCTGCTCAGCCTCTTCCACACCAGCCTGGAGCAGGAACTGAGCGACAAAGAGGTCCCATTGGCTGCTAACGACCACGGTGCCTTCATGCATCACATCTTGGAGAGAGAACGAGACGGCCACGCGGCTCCGTTCTCTCTAGCTGTCATTAAAGGTCCGTGTGTGTCTCTGAGACTCATCTGACGTTCACGTTCACCACATTCACTGTGTGTGTTGTTGTTTAGAAGAAGGTATGAAGACTACAGACAGACAGGACACTGTGACATCGTTCCACACCACCACCAGCAGCAGGGAGGTGATGGGATCTACAAGCACTTTACAGGTGATCCAGTTTAATAAACCGTTTCTAACCCAGTCAATGCATCAGCATATGCTGCTTTCAAAGGGAACATATTATGTAAAATCCACTTTTTTTAGCTGTTAAATACATTTTGTTGTGTACTTGGAGTCTCTAAGAGTGCAGAAAAGTTGAATTTAGTCTCTCCCGGTGCTGTGTAGATGTCTTTATATTCTGTTTGGGTCAGATTTTTTCAGCCTATTCAGTTTTCTCTATTTCCAATGAAGTTTTATGAACTGTTACATCAAAGTATTTGCGACAGAACTGACAAATAAGATCTTGTCTTACCAACTAATTATTTTCATCATCTTCATTCTCCTCTGGCTCTGGGTCAGACTCTGGCTCTAACATGTAAGGCTGGATGGACAAGTCTTCTGTTGACATATTTTAATTAAATTGTAAATACAAAGTTTTTGCACCGTTATGTAGTCATAAACCCCTTTGTCAAACTAGAATGAACCGGTCTGGAAGCTGGAGGGGGGTGGAGTGTGAAGCCCCTGGTTTGGATTTAAAAAGACAGCTGCTTTGAGACACACCTCAGAAAAGGGGTGAAAGACGGGCTTGTGGAGTGGAATATGTCATGTAATCTTTTTAAATCTTAATTTTACATTTAAAGTTTGAGTAAAACTTAACAGTAAATGAAATGATTGATTCTTTCTGTAACCCATGTCTCCCTCTGCTTCCATCTGTTAAATGATCACATCAGCTACCTGTAGAATAACACATCGGCTTGTAAGAAAACTGTGATCAATAATTGGAAGTCGGAGTAGGTTTGCAGAAAACAAGTTGATTCTTTTCTAAATTAAAAGATCTGAACTCCATTTCCAGTCAGCTCAGCCAGGCAGGACCTGTGAGTTTGAGGCCAGTAATTTCTCCACTGTTATTAAAACCTGTTGCAGGTCCATTCTGGGCTCTCAGAATATGTTTGTTTATGTTCATCATGGAAGTCCTGTCCTGAGCCTGGTTCTGCTGGAGGTTTCTTCCTGTTAATAGGGAGTTTTTACTCTCCACTGTTTGCTCAGGAT
>JARVJO010000227.1:22753954-22774769 GCA_031762555.1 Cynodonichthys magdalenae
TCTTTGCGCTGTATGATTCCTAAAATTGCACAAGCCCGAACCCGACCCGGCCCGCCCATCAAAGTGTATAATTTTGAATTCGGGTCGGGTTCGGGCCGAGCTCGGGCTCGGGCCATAAGTGACAGCTCTCTCACACGGTGGGGCGGCCAACTGGATTATTAATCACGTGTTGGTTCTAGCAGCGTCGAACTAGAAGAGTCCTGCGAAGCTGAATCTGGAGGCAGGGGCTCTGCTCTCACATCTCCATCGGACCTGAATGAGTCCAAGATCCGTGAGTTTCCTCTGAGCCTGCTGCAGACTCAGCCCCGGTGTGAAGTCTATCCAGATCTGCACAGAATCATTCAGGTAATCTCTGTGGATAGAAATTATAATCCGCTAAAGCCCTGTAGAACACATGGAACATACGTTTACTAAGCTGTTTTCTTTTCTGAGTTCTGTTTGTGGTGAGTATATTACATTCTCCTGTAAAAGTTCAAAGTGTTGTGCTTGAGACGTTCGACATTATCTGACCTATCAGATTAAAAAAACATCCCTGCAAATCAAGTCATAAACTTCTGCCTCATGGAGCATCTTTTCCTTCACTCACTCTATCCTCTGTTTTTGTACTTTTAACTCTGAAACAGTCAAAATGATCAGTTGTTGTGATTAAACTGTAGCATCATTAACCCCAAACATTGGTTATCATGTATCCAGACTTTTGTGGTGTTAATCACTCAGACACTTGTTTTCAGAAACTTTCCATGAGAAGTGAAGCCAGGGATTGAAGCTTTTATGGGAATTATGGGAATAAACTGATGCTTGTGGATATTTTTATTTAAATCAAGCCAGTTCCACTGATCTTTGCAACTGATCACCTTACAGGACAAATTCATGGAGATCATGTTTCAGTATTTTAAAAGCGTACCCTCCAATCCGTACTACTTCTTCTACTGCCCCTCGTCGACCAAGAAAGATGTGAGTTTCATTTACATTTTGACGTTTTTTTTATCTGATTGGGATGAGTGTCTGTGAAGAAACTCATCAGTTCGAGTTCTATCCTCTGTGCTTTCTGAACTCAGGTGAGCTCAGAAGATGGAGAGACGGAGAGGAGACCCAGTGAAGAGCTGCTTTCAGAGGCGGAGCCTGCAACGGAAGACGGTCAGCATGTAGTCTAACCAGTTAGAATCACACAAAGAGAGAATATCTTTTGATTTTTAATTCATCTTGAACAATTTCCTTCTGAAGTCCAGATATTTGGAAATGATGGTGTAGCTCTGATGATGCCTGCTGTGGCCTGGTTGTAGCACATCCTGGTTCTCACGGATGCGTGTTTACACATAAAGCAGTGGAGCTTCCAGAAGCTGAAATGATGGTTTGTTTCTCCTCTTGCACAGAGAACATGTCAGGCTGCTGCATCATGTCAGAGAGCGACACAGACCTGGTGGTGGAATATGAGGAGCCTTCAGACTCCAGCTCCCACGGCGAGGGAGAGGACCGCTCCCTGACAGACTCCAACACTGTCAACCAGGACCAGGACTCCTTCAGCATCCTGGATGGAGATTCCCTGCTGGAGCCTGAAGTCCCTCAGCTGGACATGCCCCCCCTGTTCGTTCACATCACCTGCTCTGTCAACATGAAAAACAGCCACGGTTCCATGCCCATCCAGACACTCCCTACATGTCTTGGTGAGAACTCGACTATTGCACCTTTTGCTTCACTTTGTATGTAAGAATATCACTTGCAGTCAAGTTTACAGCAGGACGATGCACGAAGCTAGAAAATGGCCTGCATGTAGGCAAATAGCTGAACTTTGCTGCCCTCGCCCACATCTACAGTCAACTCTGCTGACCTCTGGGAATATTTATCAATGCCTTCAAAACAAAAGCAGCACAAATGAAAATTTTTACTCCACAAACCAGCACAAATGTTTGACAACAATTTTGTTAGATTTAAACAAGGTAGGGTGGTGTGTGTGTGTGTACTTGTTTTTGTTACCTATTTAGGACCGTTTCCAGTATAAACACCTACCTTGTTGAGACCAGTAGTCCTAGTGAGGACCAAAGACCTGTCCTAATATGGTGGAACTCCATTTTTGGGTTGGGGGTTCAGTTTAGGACTAAGCTGTGAATTGAGTTTAGGTTAGTTTTAGGGTCAGGTACCTGTGAGGTTAGCTTTAGAGTAAATGGTCAGGGTTAGGCTGTAGAAATTACTGGAATTGAATGGAAGTCAATTACCAGTCCTAATAGGGATAGAAATACAAACTTGTGTGTGTTTGGGGAGGTGGGTGCAACTTCACTCAGGTAGGAAATAGTGGCTGTTCTGTTGAAATAAACATTTGGGTAAAATTGTCGCTATATTTTTCTTTCTTTTAAGTTGGTCTTTTACTTTATTTCAAGTAGCATAAAAAAGGTCTTACAAACTTGCCTTAAGCTGTAGGAACGCTGCCATGACAGCTGGTCAGCTTTCAAGCCAAGAAAAGTGATTTGGAATATTTCAGTAAACTTTGATTTTGGTGTTGAAGGAGGAACAGAGACAAATAAATGGATTTTTAGTGAGGATTTTCTTTTTTTTTTTTTACTTTATTTGCTGGATTGTAATAAACTGTAGATGTAATAAATCAAAAAGTTTTTGGTAGAGACTAAGACACAAGAAATGAATTATATTGATGTATTTCTATATTTTATCTTTTTCATTAGGTTATGTTTGTTCTAAATGCTACATAAAATATCATTTGGAAAATGGTCCATTGTATTTCTCACATAACAGTTTTAAAACGTGCTGTATAAGCAGATTCATGTCAGTGCTGACTTTTTCAGGTGAGATCATTTCCTGTTTGGAGAACGCTGCGACTCTACCGTCTGTGGATCTGAGCGAGCTGTCCGTCACGTTGGACGTGTTTGTTCTGACTCTGTCTCTGGAGATTGAAGCCATGGCTGATTTCCATCATAACAGGTAACTCCAAGTGTTCACACAACTCCATGAATGGAGCAGGTAAAGAAGATCTATTTTTAAATGTTCTTGTTCAGAAACCCATTTCTTCTGTGAGAATCCTGGGCTTCTTTTTGAAAAGTTATTTTTGTGAAGAAAAAATTTTTTTTCTCCCTGTAAAGCTGCTGCAAAATCAGACATTTTGAGCCACAACAATATCTATGTTTACATGTGCAAAGTTCTTTGATCAGATTGAATGTATTCAGATTAAATAATCTGAATGTATCGTTTAAATGGGGCCAGAATTAATTAATCCAATCATGACGAGCATTTTCACCAGGGTTTTATTCAGAATCAAAGTACTGACGTGCACAGAGTTGTAAACTTTACCAAAAAGGCCACAGAAGAAGTTCTACTTTTCTAATGAACATTAACAAACGTTAAAATAAACAAACGGTGGAATAAATCAGTGTTTCTACACTGTCGACCATCAAGACGTTGGATAACTTTTAGCTCCTTGTGTTGTATGTTGTATCCTTGACATGTTAACATCTAGCCAGGTTGAAGTACATCAGGTCAGTTTTCAGCAACCAGAATAAAATGATCAGATTAAGTGTTGACATGCACGCTGTTCGGATTATCAATCAGCATAAACCACCCCTCTCATTCGGATTATAAATTAATTCTGATCAAACTGAATCAGATCAGAATATTCTGATTGGTGCGTTTTTTCAGATTACTTATGTTCGTGTAAACACGGCTAATGTCAATGAAATCCTGGCGGGACAGATTATTCGACAAAAATAAACAATCTGGCTCAGTCAAAACTATCAATATGTTTAAAACCAAAATATCAAATAACTTGATGTGTTTCTTAAGTGAGACACGTTTAACTCTCTGTCCCAATAATATTATTGACCAATCAGAAGAATTAGAAGAAGTGTTTAAGTTTAATTACAGCGGCTGAGATGATGAAGGAAACTAGAGGTCACCTCAACATTCAGCAATGACACAGAACGTTCCTGCCGTCCGACCCAGAACCACAGTCCTGGTCATGTGACTTGTCTGTGCGCAGGTACACCTCAGAGAGCAGCGTGTCTCTGAACCGTTCGCCTGCTCAGCCTTCCTCCTATCGCTCCGACGACGAGCTGATGACTGTGTTGGACGTTCTGAAAGGA
Source organism: Cynodonichthys magdalenae (assembly GCA_031762555.1). Taxonomy (NCBI): domain Eukaryota; kingdom Metazoa; phylum Chordata; class Actinopteri; order Cyprinodontiformes; family Rivulidae; genus Cynodonichthys; species Cynodonichthys magdalenae. The sequence goes on from JARVJO010000227.1 coordinate 22,758,040, forward strand.
TCTGACTGCGACGGGTGGGTTTGTTCAGCGCACATCTCTGTCACGTGAATCTGACACTCCTGAACATTTCTGCTGAACTTGACTTGTCCCCCCTCCCCAACCCCCAACCCCAACAGGGTGTCTGGTGATCAGTTGTCCAAACTCCCAGTTCCACACAGATTAGCCATTCTGGCCACGATGGATGAGGTGAGCTCTAAAAACAAGTCTTCATAGCTCAAAGTTTTCCACATTTTATCTCGTTCCATGTTTAGGGTTGTTGTCCTGTGTTTAGCTTCTGCCACTCTTCCATAAGTTCAGATTTGTGAACTAATATTTGTTCTGTGGACAGATTGTCCCACCTGACCTGTGTTACCACAGATTAATGCTCAGTTCAGGTGGGTCGATCAGAGTGAGGAGTGAATATTAGTACACGCCACACTTTTAAATTTTTGATTAAAAACAAATAGGAAAAACATTTAAAACCATCCCACGTAGCAGTCAGGTCTGGGGTCTGGCTCTCATTGCAAGTGGTTTGTCAGCTGGATGTGGGCCAGGTCTGGCAATGATAGCACTGTTTCAAAGATGACATGCCACAACTGGTTCATGTCAGGCTGGTCCATGCATGGACCATCTCTGGCAAACTACAACTGGTCCACCAAAAGGCCGTCATTCTTAGTGGTATTTGGACCGAGTGTTAGAGTGTCGTGTGGTCCACAACTGGTCCAGACAAATTTTGCCACGTGGGACGTATCATTTTCCTTCCACTTCACAGGTATGAGCTGCTTTGTGTTTGTCTGTCTTGTAAAATCCCAGTAAAATCCTTAAAACTTTTGGATCATGACAAAATGTTGGAAAGTTCATGTACTATGAATGTATTTTCAAGGCACTGTAATTACAGCTCAGAGGAAATGTTTACAATGTCTCAGGAAGTCAGTGATGTTTGTGTGTCGTATGTTGAGCGTAATAACGATCACCTGCAGGCTTTAGTTGGTGGTGATGCAATTCCTTGTCCTTTTCATTAAAACTGCTTTGAAACGGGGATGATTTAACTTTTTTTTTCTTGGTTGTGTGTTTTAGATCCGCTGGCTGCTGGAGGACGAGATCGTTTCTGCGTTGCGTCACTCTCGGGTCATCGGCTCGGCCACGCTGCAGAAAGTGGCGGAACACGTTGTCCGCTCCAGCGGCAGACCGCACTGTCACTGTGAAGACGTCCCGCTTCAGTTTGTCTTCGGGCCTGAACAGTCTCTGGAGAAATTCAAAGAGGCAAGAACACACACTAAGTTAGGACTAAAATGAAAGTCCAGTCAACATAGAAGTGGCGTTCTGTCTAATAGTTATTAATAGTTATTAATAGTTAATAATAGTTAGTTCCTTATCAGCATCAATCATAGAGAATGGAATGTGGAGTCAAGAGTCTTCATCCAAACTAGGCTAAAGGCTGACTATACATCACTCTGTCATGTTTTTTTTTAAACTCTTGCAGGTCCATATCTTTTAGATTTAATGGTTATTTGCTTTTGGTTGTCTCGAGGTCCAGGCTGGTCCACTGAGGTGATCGGGTCTTCAGTTGTAGCTCCTAAACTGTAGAACCAGCAGCCCCTTCATATTACAAACATGAAACTTGTCACTGCTCAGGTGCATGATGGGACGTTTTCTGATTCTGCAGGAGTTCCGCAGGATATCCTTCTCAGGCTACAGTCTGAATGCCGAACGGGACAACTTCTATTATTTGTCCCTGAGCAGACTTCACCCTCAGAGGATCCAGGCAGCCAAAAGGCTGTCGGAGAGTGCTGCAGAACACCCTGACCCCTGCCGGGCTGGGACCCCTGGAGAGGCTGCGATGCTGGAGACCGAAGCAGAGGTGCAGCCAGGCGCCATCCATGATCTTATTAAGTCACATTTATCCTCCACTTCCAGAAGGCGCCAGGCAGATAATGTTTTACCAAAAGATTCATTAACTGCAACAAAACCACTTTTACAAGGATTTTTGTCCGCCTGCAGAGTGACGACAGGAAGTCCACCAGTCTTCTCGCCGAGGTTTCTGCTGAAGCAGCTGCAGATTCCAGTGAACCAGCTGAAGCAGAGGCCTCTGTCAGTGTGACGGGCGAAAGAGGTCATCCTCTTCAGCTTCTGTCTGAATGTGGAGCAGATCCTAACTCTCCTCCGAAGACGACATCCAGCATCAGCCTGGTTGAGTCCGTTCAGTCAGCTTCTCACAGTGAGTCCATCACACACCACAACACACACCTGCTTATTTACCGTCATGTTGCCCATACATGTAGAGGAAAACCCTGTGAGATGATTTGATTTTATCAAAGCTTATACATCACAGAAGTACAGAATATTCCAGACGTCCATGAATGCATCATGGTTAACAGAGACAACGGACAGATTAGGTATATAAACATCTGGAGGCAGGATTGTTTTTTTTTTTTTTTTTACAAAAGGTTGTGTCATATGTTAGATTATATTCCAAGATTTTACTTTGTGCTCTGATTAAAAAAGTGAAATTCTAAAAGCAAATTACATAAACTGGATGAGATTGTGTCTCCCTCAGGCAGCAGCAGACTCAGACCAAGCCGTGTCCAGAGTGTCGTTTCCAGCCAGGGCAGTCTGGACTCAGACATGCAGGGTAAGTTCTCACCAGGGTCGCAAACTGAACCTGAATTTTTGGAGTTGGAAACTGTCCATGTAAATTAGAGGAATTAATGGGAATAAACCTGGAATTTGAAATATCAAAAGTTGGCTGTAAATTTAAGTTGAGAAAATGTATTTTAGCATTAATAAAAATTTATTAGATATATTAGATTATTAACATATTAGAGAGGTACCACACCCTAAAAATGATCAACTGTCACCTGGACATGTAGGGACAGATAGAAATAGTAACAAGTAAAAAATTTAGTTCAGAGTTTTGAACATTTTATTGTAAAATGGAATTTAATGAAAAAATATATTTTTATGTAAATTAAAAGACAATATTAGGATCAAACAATGTCAGTAGTTTCATTCAGAGTTTTGTGAATAAAATGTAACATTTTCTGAACATAAATGTAGACAGTTCTCAGTTTTTTTTTATTTTGTTTGCATGTTTGAAGGTTATGATGGCGGCAGCAGCGACTCTGAGTGTGAGAGTCCCACCCTGGATGAACAGGAAGGTCAGACTCCTCAGGTGCCCGACTTCTGGCTGATTGTTCGGATCCACCAGGACAGAGTGAAGGTCTACTCTCATTCCAGGTCAGAGCCAGTCCTCTGAGCACCTGTTTTGATTAAGATTTTCACAATCATTTCTGCTCTTACACTGGACTGCCACAGAAGGACTTCCTGAAAACACTGAAAATGTTGGTCCCGCCCACTCTACATTAACACTGATTGGTTCATTTTCCTGTCAGTTACTGATCAAACTCATCCAGTAGAGCATGAAGGGGCATCTTAAATGTTGGCACTAACAAAGGGCCACATACCCAATTTTAAAAATGTTTTTGTATACATATATGTTTATTAAACCAACATACAGTGCAGTAACTTAACATATTTCATACTCAAATGTATGTATAACAGTTGTACTGTTGTTTAATAAATATGAATACAAGGCATTTGAAGCAAACAAAAACACTTACTTTAGCGAGTTGAAGTGCAACAACATAAGACTTCTTGAGGTCAGACTCCTGCATGGTTCTAGTTAAAAGTCGCTTATATACTCGTGACTTCAGTAAACTTCTCATATTTAGCTCTGTGCAACGTGTTGTAGCGGTGACTTATATTAAAATTCTTCATGACAGACAGCATCTCTAAGCAAACTAAACACATAGATTTACCTTGAAATTCTGTAAACAAAACCACCCATTTCACTTGTAACGTGATTTTATCTGTCCAGTTTTCTCTCCTCTTAGCCATGACTAAACATCTTTGTGAGGCGTTGTCTGTGTTGGAGGCACCATCTTGTGGCAAACTTACGTAATTACAATCAATTCAGTTCCACTGAGACGCTTTTATACATTTTTGTAATTTTCCAAAAATGAATGAAGAGCTGCTTTGGTTACGGGCAAGGATGGGCAGTCACACAGTGAAGTCCTAATTAGCTCCTCTAAACAAGTTTCTGTCTGGAGAGGCAAATTTTAAAAAATGGATACTACATGTGATCACAGCAGTATGAAAATGGTTCAGGTTATTTGGATGTGCTTAGCTTCCATGGAAATGAATGCTTGTTGGATAAATTAATTATCAAGACACAAGGAATGACGAACTAGCAGCAGACCTGGTTGAGCTCTCTTTTACTTGCCGCAAGGAATTCATATACAGACAAGAAACATTACATACAATAAACTGAGTTTCTGTACAGCTGTCAGGGTTTTAAAGGGTCCCCTTCAAAGGGGTTGAGTCTCCTCCATGCAATCTTCTGTTCTCCCCAGGTCCTCCAGTTCCTTTATCCAGGGCCACCTGTCTAATAGCGGTTGTAAAAGTAACTCAACTCTATAATCTAAGTTAACAGTTTAGGAAGTCAAAGATCAACAGCTGTGTCTTCGTTTTAACAGCATAACTGGACACAAGCATTTAAAAGTCATGCAAAAACAAACAGATCAACAGCATTAATATCTCTTATAATTAAATGAATCATAATATTTTAAATCACAATTTAACCAACAATAATTTTGCAACCTCATTAATAAAATCCTAATTTTTGAAACCCTGATGGGACTGTCTCTGGTAAAATCCAAGCACCTGCCCAGCGGTTGGTACCTTCCTTATCATGAGTGATCATTTGAACATAAATGTTTCTTTGGATTTGTTTGTGTTTTGCAGAAGCTTCACCGAAAAAAAAGATGCAAATGCAGAGGAGATGGAGAAGAAGGAGGAAGACCAGGAGCTGCCTGAATACTTACTGTTGCATCAAAGTGTGGTCAGGAAGATCGGGGAGATCTGCAGAATTGTTAATCAGGTATTTTTATGATCAAACATCCGGTCACTGAATCATTTCAAGTATTGGAGCCACACAATATAATAAATAATAATTATTATTTTTGTGAATTAAACCAACTAATAATAATCCCAGAACATGTAAAATGAAATATTTTGAAATTAAATGTATTTAAAATAGATCTCACAAAATAAAAATGCTTAAAAATAATAAGTTTTTTCAACAATGCTGTTGTTCAGAATTAAACATTTTGTAATAAATCTTGAATTCTACCTGAAAATATTTCAATGTTTTTTGTTCACATTAAAATAAATGCCTCTAACTCTACAAAACTAAAAAGGAAGTAAGATAAAATTGTAAAATAACTTAAAAATACCATATGTTACATGTTTAATATCTAATAGGAGAACACTACAAACAAATACAGAAATGAGCGATAACAATATTACTTACGTCCGAGCAGGTCCATTTTATTGAAACCACACCAGTTTCCAATAAAAGTGATCTCTGGTTAAAATTGAGTTTGATTAATTAGACTTAGTTAACTTGGTTTGTTGTTTACTGTGTGTTTTAGCGCATGCTGCTACAGGACTTGCATGACAGCCATGTGTGCAACAAACTGCTGGTGGCTGAGAGTGAGGAAGACATCTGGAAGAACGAGTCTCTGTACCGACAGAGGCTCAACACCTCTGATGGTGAGTTACCACCTCACGCTTTGAAACAACTTCATTTACCAATTTAAGCTGATAAACTCTGTTTTAAACAATAACTGGTGTTTGTGAACCCGTCTCCATATGTGACGTCTGTATTTATGAAAGAGCCACACTCTGCTTCAAATAGGACCCTGATCCACCTTACCTGCACAATGTTACACCCCGTCTGGCTTCAGAGCGCCCTGATTCTTTGTGGCATAGATTCAACAGGTTATTGGAAACGTTCCATCCATGTTAGCATCACACAGTTGCTCCAGATGTATCAGCAGCACGTCCATCGTGTGAATCTCCGTTTCCAACACGTTCCAAAAGTGACTGATTGGATTGAAATCCAATGTTGGAGTCCAGTGAATCCAGACCTCAGAGCAGAAGGTGTTTCTCCAGTCTCTTACTGTCCAGTGTTGGACAGTTTGTGTTAACTGTAGCCTCAGTTTCCTGTTCGCAGCTAACAGGAGTTGTTTTCTGCTGCTGTAGCCCATCTGCATCGTGGTTGGACATGTTTATTTAGAGATGTATTCTGCAGGTCTTGGTTGGGTCAAATAGTTTTTTAAGCTACTGTTGACTTTCTGTCAACTCTAACCAGTGTGACCTTCTCTGCTTTGAACAGTTTTCTGTAAATCTTAGGGCAGGGGTGTCCAATCTGGGTCCTGGAGGGCCACTCTCTGCATGTTTTAGAAATTGAAGAGGTGATTCAATCATGAAACAGGTGTGTTGGAGCAGGGAAACAAGTAAAACAAGCAGGATAGTGGCCCTTGAGGACCAGGGTCGGACACTCCTGCCCTAGAGATAACTTTATTAATCCAGCAGAGCCAATTTAGGAAAGACAACTACAAATCAAGTCATAGGCTCTCCTGTGGTCAGTCCAGGTGGTGCACATGATTGTGTCTGTGTCTGGGTTGTACAAAGGCAGGTAATTGTCCATCATTTAATGGGGTCTTTCATGATCAGAGGCCTCATTTATAAAGGATTGTGTGGAAACGATACTAAAAGGGAACGTACGGCCCAAAAGTAAAAATGGAATATGCCAAAATTTCAGATTTTTTAAAACCGTGCACACGCACACCTTCAAGTAATTGTCCTTTATAAATCAGACCTGAGCCTCAGACTTTGCACACAAGGTCCTGCCTCAGGTTCTACCTCTACACTCCCACACTCAACCATAAACAGTCAATGTAAAGAACCTCATGAATGTTAAGGTGTATTTAAATGAGTCAGCTGATCAGTGTCAAAACAAGCGATTGGTCGGCTCAGACGCGCTCCGTCGTGAGTCTGGAGGAGGACAGGTGGTGACAACTGCTCACATCAACAAATTGTAATTTACACAGGTTTTTCCTTCATTTTGCAGATATACAGACGTTTACAGCGATCTTTAAAATAACTCCTCTTCCAAATAATTTTTCTTTGAGCCTGTAGGACGATAAAAACAATAAATAAAATTAAACAACCCAACCATTGCCCCGTTTTTCACCTAAGTTCACCACCTTTCCTCCTGCTTTGCGCTCCAGCGTTATCTGTGGCTGATACCCCCACCCTGCGCACATGAGGATCACAGACTTTATAAAGTAAATCTTATTGCTGTGGTGCTTCGTGTTGAAATTTATCTTATTTCTCTTGTTGGGGAGGGGTCTGTGGGGGTCTTCTGAGGAGGAGGGCAGCCAGGAGAGAGATTGATGTCTGAACTTTTAGAAGTTGGTCTTTTTTATTTGAGAGGTCCTTATGGCTCACCAACAGAAGCTTAAATAATACTGTTAAGAAAGCTTCTGATAAAGTTGATCTAAAATCTACGTTTAATTATGAAGTGAAATCAAATATGACAGTGATCAACTTTGGCTATAATTCCTCACTTAACCATCTGTGTCGCAGCTTCCTGTCTCCAAAATGAGCGTACGCATGGGTTAGAGCTGGTGTGAGGCACCGCACATTTTCACTTTAACTTTGCATTTTATAAATCACAACCTATGCGTGAAAAGTGGCGTACTCAAGTTTCTAGGCTCGTTTTGTGCGTACGCAAGCTTTATAAATCTGACCTGCAGGACTGTACGGCTCCAGCTCAACCTCTCTGGTTGTTTTCCTTCCATTAGGGTTCACCCATTGTTGCAAACTTTAAGACGGTACATCACCACCTTGGCAAGGATTTATAGAGAAGTAACTGTAAATGTAAACTGTATATTTTTACATATCTTTTATGCACCACTCAGACTACAACACAGAGGAGAGCTACCCGGCCAGAGACTACCTGGCAGCAACCATGCAGTTCATCCCAGGACATTTTGCTTGTGATGTGGTTTGGAGCACAATCATCCAAATTCATCCACGCCTTAAGATGGGACCTAACATGGGTGTGTCCAGGGGTGAGTTACAATCTGTTTTTCTTCTTAAAAAAAAAGAAACTCGGAGGCAATTACATTTGTTTTTATACTACATATTTACTGGGATTTCTTTTTGTTTGTTTTGACATTTCTAATTTAAAATAATTTTTTTTGTTAGCCTGTCTGATACAGCAACTTTAAAAACATTACAAATGAATGTGACCTCAGTACTGAACACTGCTGTGGGCCTGGTTAGTGGGATGTATGGTTCCATTGAGCAGCACATTGTGTAATTGTGTTAGGCTTGCGAATCTTCTACACTTCTATGGTTAATTGAATATGTTACTTCACTTAATTAAATACTCCTGTTTATCAAGTTTATGAAACAGGAATGTTTGTTTTAATGTAAAATGCAGACATTTCCTGGAAAAACAATCAAAAGTTCATTAAAATCTTGAATTTGTGAATGAGTAATCAGTGGAACATTTGGTGTGATAATTAGATGACTTACCAGTATCACCACTGACCACCTTCAGCATATTTAGGAAACACCTAAATCAATTTTAAATTTGGTGCAGCAACACTCTTAAACAACTTAAGCCCCACTGCTCGAGATAGATGCCGGCTCCCTGCAACCCTGAGAGAAGAAAGCAAGTAAACAAGATGGCTGGATGGATGGGTGGGTTTGTGTTTGGTTGGTTGGTTTATGGATAGCTTAAGGAAATCAATTGTTACTCAATTCAGACCTGAAAAATTTTACAGGAGGAAGTCATAGGAGAGAGTTTTATTTTAACTATTTTTGAAATATATCAGATTTATGTGCAAAATATGCAACAACTAAAAGACCTAATATGTCCCCTGCTGCCTTTAATGCCAGAGTTTTAAACCAAGACCATGTTATGTTGAAAAGTGATGATGAAAATAACATTATTCTCATTTTCATGCAATGTTTTCAGATCTCACATGCTCTGTTAGTGCTCAGAGTATATGTTGCGAATGACTCTCAGCTACTACCACACAGTTTTTATGAAACTAACGTCTAGATATTTCTTTTTGTGCTGGGATTGGTCGATTAGTAGTGGTGGCCATCTTGATTTGGATTGACACCAAAATAATATCTGTTACACTGCATCACTGTTCCCATCCACTAATGGTTGTCTCTTTTCCAAAACTAACTTAAAATAGATTGAGATAAATTGGAAAACTGCAGAAAGCTGTTCTTTGGTCAGACAAATCCAAAAATTAAATTCTTTTTAGAAGCCATGGACACCACATCGTCCGTCCTAAAAAGGAGAGGAATCCTCCAACATGTTAGCCGCACATAGTTTCAAAAAAGTACTGATCTGGTAAATGAACATCTCTCACACTAATACTGTATTTCTAATAATGAGCATGTTTTTAAAATCATATTTTTTTCCCTAAACTGAATATATCTGCCCACCCACATCCCTTTTTTGATGCAGCAATACAGGCTCTTCGATCCGTGTTGAACTCTTTCTCCGTGGTCAACAGGAAGAACATGTTTGTTTATCAGGAACGGACCACCAAGTCCGTCTTCTACCTCAGGTGAATTCTGTTCCAACGTACAGTGTTTGTCCCCTCAGTGACAACAGATTTTATTTTCCATCATCAAGTTGTGCCACATTATTCAACTCCTTATCAACTTTTTCATAAAAATTTCAGCCGCAACAAGTCATTCAACATTCAAGTTTGTAGTTGTACTTAGAATCAAGTTATTAACATTCAAATCTGATCATAGTGTTGATTTTTGTAGACTGTGTGAAACCTCCCTGACAGGGAAGTATTCAGATGTTGATGGAAACCTCCACTCCACTCGTTCCATCGGCCTGGCCAGGAGTCAGGAGCCTTTATATCCTGAAGATGTTGCGGTGAGCAAACATATACAGTATGTGGTCATTTTAACTGAAGCCAAGCATATTTGTATCATGTAAGTAGATAAAAACACTGTAACCATGATGAATGCTGTCATTCTAAAACAGCAAATTTAACACTATACCAACCATTCAACCCCTAACAATATGCCAGCCTAACTGTGACCCCTAAACCAACCTAAATTTAACCCTGTACCAACCCGTGACCATAAACCAGCTTAACTTTAAGCCTATACCAAACTGTGACCCTATTCCAACTTAACCTGAACTCTATATCAACTTAACTGTGACCATATACCAGCCTAACTTTAACCCCATACCAACCTATGACCTTGTAGAAAAGCGTTGTTCAAAAATGGAAGTCTGACTAATAGCAGGAACTCATGTGGATTTCTTCTCAAACCCTTATTGTCGTTTCTGACTCCAATCAGTTTCACAGCAGTACACAGTAAACAGGCCTCAGAGTAAAAAGGCCTTCATCGTCTCTGAAACCCAAACAAAACACAACAACTCAGGTTGGCCCAGGCTGCTCTAAGCAGAGATTCTACAAAACTAACAACTTCTTTCCATATCATAAGGATTCAATCTTTTAACCTCTTCAGGCTCTTTAATTTGGATAAAACTAACTGCTGTATGTGATATTCAGTAAAAGAAAGAGAACTGTTGATGTTTCATTTAGAGTCGATGGTGTTAAAGTTTGTAGAGTCAGTGGGGTGAAATATTTGTGTTTTCATTGATGAAAATCTGACATGGAGGCCTCAGATAAATCATGTAAAAATAGAAATAGCTAAATCTATTGCAGTCTTGTAAAAAGTAAGGGAGTTATTTAATAATAAAGCTCTGTATATGTTGTATAATGCAATAATTATTCTACAGTTAATTCATTGTATTGAAGTCTTCGAGAAAGCATGTAAGACTATTACAAATCCTATTTTTGTTTTTCAGAAAAGAGCTGTAAGAGTTATCACTAGAAAACATTACAGTCACCCATCAAATACATTATTTTATCAACTGAAGTTATTGAAGTTCTATGATTTGGTTGATTATAATTTTCTATCAGTTGTGTATAGGGCTCATAAAAACACATTACATTTAAATATCCAATTAAATTTTGTTAAAAGAGAGAGTTGTTACAATCTCAAGGGGATAGAGATGTTTGTGAAAAATTTAATTTCGAACCAATTTAAAGGAACGGTGTACTTCAATCCAAGGAATAAGATTATGGAATAATATGGAGAGTGAGGTTAAAAATGCCAGAATGAGTATGTTTAAAAGCATGATCAAAGTTGTTTTTTTGAAGGAATATGAAATATCATAATGTGTATCTGTACAAATTTTAAGATTATTATTGTTTGAATTAATTTTTTTGGGGAAAAAAGGGGCAGATGAGTTTTTCTTCTTTATGCCGCCTTTCCTTTTATTTGTGATTGTATTTCTTATTGTATATAGAATTTGTTTTGTTTTTAAGATAAATTAATAAACTTTATAAATAAATAAACTTAACTTTAACCCTATACCAATCTAGCTGTGACCCTATACCAACTTAATTTTGACCCTTTACCAACCTAACTATGGCCCTTTTTAAAATAGTGTAATATGTGAGCAGGTTTATAGCACATATGGTGAACAGAAGTAGCACTTGTTCTGCTGAGTTTTACAGTTGGTCTGTTTGTCATGGTTTTAATTTGTTTCATTTTTCTTTAGAGCTCTCGGCTGGTTGGACAGGTAGATAAACACATCCTGCTGCTGGTTCATGGAGTGGGAGATGCAGGTAGGGCTGAGTATAAGTAAAACAAAGTCAATCTCATGTTACAAATTATGATCATTAATCTCTTACTTAATACATTTTTTTACATCCTTGTTTCTTTAAACACTTTTGGAAAACATTTTTTGGGTAAAATGTTAAAACTGTGGTCAGACTGCAGCATGTTACTGTGAGAATGTTGGCAAAAATATTGTTTGTGTTTTCACTTTGACTTTGCTAATAGTTCCCTAACAAACTGCTTATCCATCCATCCATCCATCCATCCATCCATCCATCCATCCATCCATCCATCCTTTTAACTTTTTTCCAGGTCCAGAGATCACAGATGAACTGGTGAAATTGCTGCGTAAACGTCTGGATGAGACCACGTTGGACATCATCACAGTGATGCTTGTCAGGAACTGTAAACTGACTCCAGCAGATGTGGAGGTAAACAGCTCTATCTGTGTCATGCGAGTTTTTATTTTTTTGCATCATGTTTTGAGTAAACTCCTTGGGAGAAACTTGAAAAGCCTGGAGTTCTCACTGGCTAATTGCTGTCTTGCTAGTTCATCCAGCCATCTGGGTCTTCAGCAACAGAGGTGATGATTTATAGCCTTCCTCAGTATTGTGGGTCCTGTCTGCCCGCTGTGGCCCACTACCTTCGGCAGAACCTTCTCATCTTCCTGCATATTCCCAAATACACTGACAGCAACACAGCTCACCACTTCAAGGTACAATTAGAACCCATTTTAAGTCAGTTTACTTGACCTGCTGTGTGTGTTTTCAATATAACAAATAATTGGATTAAAATCTTTAGAAGTCCTCAGAAAAAACCCCACATCAAATCAACTGTCTTCTGTTTGTGATTAGTATTTGGATTTTTCACATGCAAATTAGCTGATTGTTCACTGTCTTTAAGAAATTAATTTGGTCATTGTTATTTGGTTCTGGTTGAACAGCGTTTGAAAGCTCTGAAAATGTTTGTAAAATTATCTATTTTATTCCAATTAAAAATCTAATTAGATTGCAAGTAAGGAAACAAAATAGAAAGAATACCAAGAGTGATTAATACTTTCACAACTGTTCAAAATGACCAATCTGATTAGTTGTTTTAAATTAATTAAAAAAATGTCAGGTCTTTAACGTTACACAATGAAACAAATACATGTTGGTGCATCCTCGAGGAAGTGGTACACCACTAATGTTTTTTTAGGTGTTTCCAAGAATTTGAAATTAGATTGTGATAGCACAAACTTTCACAGAGTCAGAGTAATTAAAAAGAACAAACTTGTAATTGTGTAAATCATTTTATCGTTTACAGTTAATAGCAGAGTTTTAAACATGCGTTAAATCCTCTGATAAATCAAATATACTTTATAACCAGATGACAGTCCAACATGGTCAGGTACGCTACAGGTGCTCTGTTGGGATGTAATGTTTTTCAGGGTAATATTTAATCTTTTTTTGTTTGCAGCACTACCTTCATTCAGGCAGCGAGTTGGCTGATGGTGATATCTACCTCTACAATAAACCTGGGGGTCAGGGAACAGGAGGCAAAGGTAAGAGCAGCTCACTGACTCACTGTAGCTTGTGTGTGGGGGGTGGGTGTGATTACAACACAGCTCGAAACCAGAGGTGGCCAGATGGGTGCCACTAATAATCTTGGGCTGAAACAACAAAACTAAAATCTATATGAATTTGAGGAGTTCTGTTATGTTGTTATTGTCATATAGGACGTCTGAAAAATACTGTAGGAGTCCTGCAGCCATCCTGTATTACGGTCCTCAGGTGAGCATCCTCTGATGCTCACGTCCTCTTGATTCCTCCTTTATAATCTCAGGGTGCTGAACTCGGGGTGAAACCCTCCTGCATTATGAGAAGCTTTTATGTTTTGACGTTAGTGACTTCTCTGTCCTCTTTTGGCCAGGATATTATACCAGCGTTGTATGTGATGACAGGTACTTTATACACATTCAGTACCAGTTATCATTAGTGTTTGCTGTTGTTATATCGTCTTTCCATTCACTAATAATGGATTTACTGGAGCTCTGAGGGCTGTTCAGAGTTCTGGGATATTTTTTTATAAATGCAACCATGTCCTTGTCCACATTATTGTAATGGCTTACAATAACAAACAGTTGTAGCTTGGCAGAGGGCTGTCTCGTTTGTTATTAGCGTATGTTTTCAGATGAAGTCTGTGATTTAACACAGAGCATTTCCTGTCATTGCCTCTTGTTAAAGTGAACTGATACTATAATAGATCAGGACAAATGTTAGGTCTCCTAACATTGCTCTCTGGATTTCTTTAATGTTGGCTCAGGTACCATGTCGGAGCTGGTTCAGCAACTCTTTCCACCTTCTCATTTTAAAGGTACCACCTCTGCCCACTTTAGAGGCTGTTCTGGCCGTGTTGTTGTTTGACACACCGTGCTGCTGCTGCTGCTGGCTGGGTTTTACTCATCACACATCTGCAATGCAGACCTGTCCAAGTTTATACATTATTGTTTGTTTAAACATCGGTTTAGTTTGCATGTATTCTCAGCACGCATGAAGTGTGTTTTTGTCTGTGTTTGAGCCAGAGTCTCTCTGCTGTAGAGCTTCAATAGACATGGCACTGCTACTCTAATTATTTAAGATGCTCCCAGAACAATTACATCAGTAACAGATCCCACTGTTCACATGACAGAAGTCATTTAAGCCTATACACGTAATGACTTTTTGAATAAACCAAACTCAGGTTTAATTCTGTTGTTTTTGATAGTGATTCATTGATTGATTGCTTTGATCACTTTGATCTATGATACATGGTTGGTTTTGGTTCTGATTCAGCTTTTATAAAAAACAAGTATGAACATATCAGTTTTTATGTTCTAAAGGTTGGGTTTTAGGAATCACCTACCTGATTGAGCAGAATAATTTAGATTAAAAGAGTAGTTTGGCCATTCAGAACTGGGTTTATTGTGTAAAGATTACCTGTTGGTCGAAAGATGTTTGAATGATCCCAATTGGAGAATTATTGTATTTTGATCTGACTAACATGTTGTCCACTAGTCCAAGTGGGGCCAAGACCAAAGTGGATCCATGGTTCAGATGAACCTAACCCTGAGCTTCTGTGGGCGATGAGCTAAAGCTTCATTTAAAGTCCTGCTAACATGGTTTAACTGTGGGATAAAACAAGTAAAATAGTGAATTCATTATTTTCCGTAAAAAAAACAAAGATTTTGGAGAAAAAAGTTTGCAAAAATGGCATGCTATTTAGGATGGGTGTGTGTGTTTTATTTATTTATTTGTTTAATACATAGATCACCCTGGAACCACCTTTTTATTTAATTTTTTTTTTTGTTTTTATTATGGTTAGTGCTGCAAGCTTGTCCTTTGTTCTGCATTAAATGTGAAAAATAGAGTTAAAAAAAAGAAAGTTAGTAAAATTAAAGGTCATGGAACCCATCTCCTGTATCAGGTTAAAGTTTTGATATGTGAATAAATAAAATAACACAAAGTATGTAGAAGTAGTTAAGTTGTAAAAAAAAAAAAAAATGCATGACAACATAAAATCAGAAAAACTACAGTGTGACTGAGTCAGATTTACAATCCCAGCGGTCCTTGTACCTG
Source organism: Cynodonichthys magdalenae (assembly GCA_031762555.1). NCBI lineage: Eukaryota > Metazoa > Chordata > Actinopteri > Cyprinodontiformes > Rivulidae > Cynodonichthys > Cynodonichthys magdalenae. Next base: position 22,773,210 of record JARVJO010000227.1, read on the forward strand.
CAAAAGTTTTGAGGACCTGAGGTTCTGGGGTCTGGAAGGATTTTATCTCTCTTTAATCAGGTTTTTTTGTTTTTTTTTTTTTAGAAAAGGACAACTCACAGCTGATGGATTTTACATTTAAGAATCTGATTCATGTTGAGACACAATTTCAGATAATATTTTAACGAACATATATTGTTTTTGCTTTTTCAGGAATCGCCTGCATCGCCCTTTTATTTGTGGATGCTCACGGTCAGCTCGTTCAGATTGTAGCTCAGGACAGACCAGAGAACTCCAGTCTCCCTCTTCATCCGGATCACTTTGATGAGCTGACGAGTGTGGTTAAAGTGGAGGGCATCGAGACGAGCCAACGTTCAGGTAGAAACAACACCTGCGCAGGTGAAGCTGTGGTGTCACAAGCTTGTGTTGTAATTGATTGATTCTGGGTCATGAAAACATGATTGTTGTTTTCTCTGTTTGTGCACGTCTGACTCAGTTATTTATTCCTTTCTAACAGCAGCACAGCTGTACGTGCGTTTTGACATCTGGGAGCAGGGCAACATCAGTCCATTACAGCTGAGTGATAAACTTCAGGGGGCGCTGCGCCACGCCCTCTGTGACGTCGTCATGGAGATGAGAGTCCTGCCACATCCTTTGTGTGTCGGAGCATCAGCAAGCACAAGTCAGAAGGACGAGACTAAAGGTAAGACCCTGACCTGAGCTTTTTGTCCATTTCGCTGAAGACTTTATATCGTTCTGTTTGTCAAAGTTCATTTACAAAAATGTAAATAAATAAATGTTTCTGCAGAAATGTTGCAGTGTGCCGACGCTGCTGCCCAAAACTCCATAACTTTACATCAGTGGTGGGCCTGACTGGCTAACAGCAAATAGCAGAACTAATTTTTAGTTTAGCAGATTAGCAGTTTTACTAACTTTGAAAACTGTTAGCAGACAAATTAGCTACCGCTAAATTATGTTTCACCAACGTTAAGCCCGCTACCAACTAACCAACAAGCTAACGTGAGACACAGCTTGATTGACAGTCGCCTTAACAGTTAACAATTAACTATTAGTGTTAGCTTCTGCTAATATTTATTTTGTGAAGCTGTTTAGCTTTAGCTTCTGCTAAGTTTTTGTTTTACATGTTTGGCAGTTTAGCATGATCAAAGCTTTATTCTTAATTGGCTGATTGTAAGTTAGCTGTGCCGACCACTGCTTTATATTATTCTGAATTCAAAAAAAGCTTCCTACATTTTGTTGTCTGGCCTGTAAAAAAGGTTTAAAGAGAACCAAGAACAAAAGAAGTGTTAACCTCCTAAGACCCAAATTCTTGCATTGCAATTAGGGATGCAAGTTATCGATTAATGAATTAATCGTTAGTTGATTGATCTTATTGATCGACTAACGATTAATTGATAAGCGGTCATTTTCTTAAAATCCTCACATTTTCTCTTGAATCAAGGGTCTTTCTGTAACATGAGGGGTTAATTTTACAAGCTAAGTAAAAAAAAAACAGAATTATATTTAAACAATTTATTGTTCCAGCTGTATTAAACACTGACTGAATAAACAGAAAATTGT
>JARVJO010000227.1:22826453-22837147 GCA_031762555.1 Cynodonichthys magdalenae
GAAAATGACCTGAGAAACAAGACATATACCCTGAAAATGACCAGAAACAAAACAAGACATATACCCTGAAAATGACCAGAAACAAGACATATACCCTGAAAATGACCTGAGAAATAAAAAATCTTTCTAAGGACTCATGCTACTGAATTATGACTCAACAATGAACTACACAATCAATTAAAATGTGAATGGATCACAAACACTTTATGAAAATGATGCAATAAGTTAATGAAAAACAGAGTTGTTGCTGAAACTCAAGTGAACCTGAGGAGGGGAGACACGAAGCACAACACAGAACATGAGGGGAGGAGCTTTCATCTGGACTCATCTGCAATGACTGTAACCTGGTTTCAGTCATTTCACATCATTACACTAGATAACTATAATTTAACTAGTCCTAATGGACTTAGTTCAATCTTATTTTTGCACTTTTCTACAAAGAACTAACTGTTGTCCATCCGTCAGTCGCCAGTTTCAGGACTGTGAGGGAAAAGAGCGTTCAGCTTTACTGCCCCCTCAGCACAAAACACCCGACAAGCTGATCTGAAACTAACAAACCTCATCTATTTTGGAGCTTCTTGTTCTACCGTGAAAGATGGTGAAACTTCTGACATTGCCTTTTTTAAGGCAGTTAATTTAATGCTTGTTCCATTTATGCTACTTGTTTTTATCATTGTTTTATGATGTGTTACTTGGCCAAGTGGTCACTACTAATAAAAAAAAAAGACTTAAAAGGTAAGATCTTATGATTCAATATCTTACTTACCTATGATGGGGAAATACTTGTATAAGTTTTGTGTCAAGTTTCCATCCATTATTTGCCAGTGAAATACATCCTGAAACAGAACAGATGCCGGCTGAAAGGAGGAGCAGAAAACTTTTTTCTCCATCTATACATCTATCTATCCATCATTTTAAACCGCTTTTTCCTTTCAGGGTCTTGGGGGTCTCTGTGTGAGGGACAGGGGTTACTCTGAACAGGTTGAAAGTTCATCACAGGGCTAAAATTTCCCTGTCAAGCTAAAACAACTTTCTATTGCACCTACCATTTGTAGCTTGAGATTTGGTTTCCCAACCTTCTCCAGTATCGCAGCCGCTGCAAAGTAAACAAAAAAGCAGAAATTATAGGTATTAAACTTTAGATCAAATAACTAGTGTCATAAAAGTTGGCGTTAAACACAGAAACAATATCACACCTATTACTTCATGTACTAAACATTCAGACGGGAGTGGAAATAAAATGAAGCTGCAGATGTTTAAAGGTCACGAGAGGTCAGCAGGTTCAGTCATCTTAATAAAAAAACTGGAAAACATCTGAGTCAATGAGACACATTTCTCTCCATCATGAACAACCTCTCCCATCCCCTTCATGACACCCTACAAAGGCAGCGATGCTCCTTTTCCAACAAACTCACTCAGCTCTGCTGCCACAAAGAATCATTTTGAACTTGTTTGATCAATAAAGCATCTTTCTACACTAATCTGGTCTATTCTATTTTATAAAGTGCTGTATGTGAATCTCCATCTGCTGAGATGTGCAGTCCCACCATATGTTTGTAATGGTGCAGACAAAATGTAAAATATCATTTTATGTGTATATTTAATGTGTAACCTAAAGGATGTGAAAACAAAGCATCAGTGATTTGACAGGATGTCAGTGTTAAACCTGTTGCAGACAAACACAGCATTACCCTGATGAGGAGAGTCCAGAAAATATCTCACGTCAGTGATCCTCGTGTTGATTGGCTCAATCAGTCCAGTGAGTCCCTCCTGTGAACATTCAGATTATTCCTGTCAACTTCACTGCTCTAGTATTTATACAGCATGCTGTGTAATGTTTGTTTCTATAAAACAAATCCGGTCATTTGTACATGTATAAGAAGGTTTATTTAACAAACACAACAAATCTAACTTTTGGAGTCAACCCCATTCAAGATGGCCGCCAGAACTTTACCATAGCACACACAAGAAAGGATAACATAGTCAGTTTTACAAATAATGAACTTAAATATAGAGCTTTAGTAGCAGAAATCAGTAAATGATCGCAAACGGAAAAAAAATATATATTAGTGTTAAAAAAATACACCTAATAAATTGGGGGGGTGGGGTCTGGAAAAATATACTGCAATGAAAAAAGCTGCGCAACTCATAAGAAAATAAAATCATCCAAGTTATACAACTATTTTTTAAAATCTATTTCAAAGTACTATTTGTTATTTTTTATTAATTAGACAATAATTTTTGGTAATTACTAAAAGGAAATGGATGAATAGATGGATGGATGAATGGATGGATGGATGGATGGATAGATGGATGGATGGATGGATAAATGGATGGATAAATGGATGGATAAATGGATGGATGGATGGATAGATGGATGGACAAACGGATGGATGGATAGATGGATGGATGGACAAACGGATGGATGGATGGACAACCGAATGGATGGATGGATGGATGGATAGATGGATGGATAAATGGATGGATGGATGGGTGGATGAATAGGAAACCATTTAAATCCATCCAGAGGGGTCAGTAGTTCAGACCTTGGTCCAAACTGAGGACAGGAACTGTTTCTCTCTGATCCACCTGAGATCTTTACACTGAGCTGAACAGAGTCACCTACCTTAGAGAGAACATCAGCAGCATAACTCAGGTTCTTCAAAAAGACAGCCTCCATTTCCTGAGCAACTGTTTGTCTGTTAGAGTCCACAGGAATCCTCCCAGCCATTAGGTGAATCCTGAAGACAACAGAGCGTTTCCTTCGATACACATGACCAGGATCAACATAAACATAAAACTTGGATTCTACACCTGTTTTCTTATGGACAAAACTGACAAGTATCAATTCAGTTTTCTTAAAATGCATCAATTTCTCCCAGGGCATTAAACGAGAAGTTCAAAAACAGTTACATCATATTTTTTGAGTATCCCCCTACAAGCCACGCCCACTTATGCCAATCTTTAACATAGTGGAAGGAACAACTCAGGTTCTTATCCAAACATGTGAATAAAACTTGGTAGTTAACAAAACTATTTTTGAGATATTAATTTTTTTTCATTGTTAGCTACCCCTAAAGTTTGGTTATGATGAATTTTTGACTCCTACTTAAAAGGGTTAACTGGACCAATGGTAAGAATTTGATGTTTGTATGACGTAAAACAGATAAGATGGACATTTCTACTTGAAGCTAGCTAGATAAAACTTGCCAAACTGGTCGTTTAAAAAACTAAACCACTTTTCTTGAATAAGCTTGCACCTTTTTCTAATTTGCATAAGCAGTGTTACATTTTCATGTTTACTTTGTATTTCATGTGAATATTTCTGGGATATTTTCTCAGAATTGTGCCCCTCCACCTCGCTTCATTTATATATTTTATTTACAATGGTCATGATACGTTATCATAGCTTTCATCTGGGTTTGGAAAGTGCTTAAAAATGTACTGAGATCATAGCTCACCGTTTACAGTTCAAGGCTTTTGCGTATTTTACAGTCAGATCCAGACCTTGTCTGAAGTCAACTTCTCTCCCAGGAACTGCTCCCAGACCGAGATCCCCTGCTCTGATATTACCTGTAGAATAAAAACACAAGAACATCATCAGTGTTCGCTGCTAATAATAAACAGACCTGGAAAAGCAAGGCAGGGCGATATGGCTGAAAAATACATCAGGATATCAGTGTTTCATATCAGTCAATATCGACAATTGATCGGTTTTGTGTTGTTTCTATTTGAAATAAGGACCAGGAAAAGGGTGAATGGAAATGTATGTGTATTTATAAGTGTTTTACTTTTTTTCCTAAACATTGATAAAAAATGATCAAACTGTGTACTCTCTCTTCTTCATTTAATGTGGAAAAATCCTTAAATCATTTGGAGGTTGGAGTCTGCTGTCACTGGATGCAGACCACTTAATTTATCTTAATTTAGGGTCTGTCTTTGAAGTTTTATTTATGAAGCTCACAAGCTTCACACAACTTTTTCCTCTCATCTTTATTTGTAGATATATATCTGATGATAACTTTCTGATGTTTAATTAAATCTGAGCAGTAGTGGCTGACACACAGTTAATGCTATTTAAGCAAAGATCTTGCACAACAGGAAGCACTCAGAGTATGTGCTGTGAACAACCCTCAACTACTACCACAACACAATGTAGCTCAATAACTGACTGATTTGTAGCCATTTAAAGCGTCAGTCCTGTGGTGGCCAGCCTGAATCATAACGGATCCAGAAGTTAGTCAGTTGTAGATGTTCAACTAATGACAACTTCTCTGAGAGCTTCATTGGATTATTTGCTAATAGACAGAGTTAAAAACACCACTCTCGGTATTAAAACCGTGTTGTACCAGGCGGGGTGTTGATGAGGACCATCTCGACTCCTGCAGCCTCTCTGGCTCTCTGGAGCTCCGCCAGGTCGGAGTCGTAGAGCCAGCCGGCTTCCACAGCCTGAAAGCCAGCAGCAGCGGCCGCGGAGATCCTCTGGCTGAAGTCCGGGAGCTCGGTGAAGAGCCAGGAAAGGTTCGCACAGAACTTCAGTCCAGACATGTTGAAATATATCTGTGGAGGACAACGACCCGAAGTTTATTGTTTACATTTTCTTCTTCTACGGTTTAATTGTTCGTCGTAGCAAACTAACAGAAATGTGCGTTAGCGCCACCCACTGGACTGGAGGATGAACCGAGAAACACAAAAATAATAATTTGTTCTTATGTGTCTGTTAGCAAAATATCTCATTAACCACTTGAGGGATTTTAATAAACTCTCTGGAAAAGATCATTGGATGTACAACTGAATAACTTTTTAACTAGTTTATGATGGCTGTCACAGCAAACGTACAAATGGCTACAATTCAGTCAGTTTTACGTGAAGCTGGGTCATTTCCAGCACATACTGTTGGAGCAGTGTGTTTATTTTTAAATATCTCAGGGCTCTGCCCTTCCACCTGACTTATTTTGTGCTGTGGGTCAAAAATCCCTTTTTCTGCCATCTGGCAGCAGAAGCACCTTGAGAAAAGCTCTGCTGGGTCTAATCTTGGCTGTTTTCTGTCAGCATCCATACCCCCCAGGAGCCAGATCCTGAGGAAGACCATCTGCTGGCCTGTTGGAGGGTTAGTTCAACTGGCAGAGGCAACATAGAGGAATCAGACGCTCACTCCATACATTTTGGGATGTAACCACACAATCCTGATTCACTCACTGTATGTTTGTGCTCTAAAACAGAAGGGAAGAACTGTTTTTTTTAATGGTCTGGTCCCGTTGTGCACTTAGAACAGGACCAGACCAGCTAACCAGCTGACAATGAAGCATTTTATACACATAGAAGAGCAACTTGTTCACTAATAAAGGTTGGACATTATTTAAATGAGTCACAGAATACTAATCTCAAACTCCAGCTGCAGTTCCTGAGCCTGGTTCTAGTTCTACTGGAGGATTCCTGTGTGAGTGGAGTTGTTTCTTTCCACTGTCATCATTGGGCTGCTCAGGATGGGGGATCCTGACAAAAGAAAAAAATTACACACTCTGCTGGCCTCCTTAGATCACTTTTACCATTTGGTGTTTATTACATACAGAATATTAATGGATGCATAAATATTAATTGAATATGTTAAAATTAGACTGATGGATGGATTTGAATCTGACTTAAACGATTGTTATTTTTTGTGGTATAGTGTTCTGAGATGACTTATATTGTGAATATTAATAAAAGGGATAATGACTTCTTTAATGCACAAAGCAGCCATGTTGAATTTTAAAGGGACGTTTTGTCAGTAATGAAGTGGGGCTTTGTGTAAAAAGTTATGAACAGTTATTATCTTACCAATTGTTAATTATAGATAGCTGAGTATCCATGACCTATTTACAGTTATTAATGCACATGCTGGATGTATCTTGCAAAGCATTATAGTCTAAATATATTCATCCCCATTTCCAGTTAGTCTAAAGTGATTGTATCCAACTCTGTTTGAGTTGTGCTCTGCAGACATTACGACGCTTGGCACTATTGTGAGCACAGTTTGCTATCACAATCAAATTAATCTATAAATATTTTGTATTTAAGTAATTAAAAAGCAGGTGTAAAGAACCAAAACAATACTGTTGTATAGAAATGACCCTTTTTGAGCATCCATTCAAACTATTGTTGACAAGAAATATAACAAGTTCCTCTGATATTATCCAGAGTTTTTTTTTTAATCAATCCTAAAAAGGATTCACTTCTGCAAATGTAAAAACAGATCAGATGCAATTACCTAAAGTTTACTATTACACCCAAGGCAAAAGATTTCCAATAAATAAATTTCTTCTTGTGGTGATTTTTTGTGTTCTAATAATTTTGGGGAGAATGAGTGTATTTTTTGCAATACAGAAATAGAAATAGAGAAACATCTTTTTTTTTTCTTGCAGTATTTTGAAAATATTTTAGGAACACTTTTCTAATGGGGGGAGATTAAACCATTTTGAGGTACCCACTTCAGATGAAAACGTGGTCAAATTTGATGCCATATTGGAGGACAAAACAGAAGTTTCTTTTACATAATGTGTTTATTTTGGTCTAATTTTTGGTTCCTAAGTGTAAACTTGCCAGAACTAAACCATTGTATTTTCTAATAATTTGGCCTTGCTAAGATATTCTTTGGAACTACACAACTCACACAAAGCACCATGGCTTTGTACTATTATTGTAAAACTTATTTAATGTGGCTCCAGTTGCTTTTCAATATGTTGTATTCTGTTTATTTTTACTCGTGGCTTTCTCTGTTTGTGATCATTTAATAATGGTCTACTCAAAATGTGTATTGTATATGTACATAAATGATTTACTTAATTATAATAAATGGGAACAAAGACCCAGTTTGAGCATGTGGTGACTGATTTTACACATGCTCATAAATAACTGTAGAAAATACCCGCAAATAAAAACATGACTTTCAGAATAAAAGCCTTGTCAGCACCAAAAATATATTTTTTGTTTCCTCAGAAATGTTTTTAGTTTGCTTTAATGCGTTTTTCTTTCCTTTCAAACTTTAGCTCTCTCTCACTTTTTTAGTTCGTTTGGCACAAATCTAGTCCCATCCAGACGAGCCTAATGAATATTTCCGGAAACAGCCGAGCGCAGCCGACAGTCCCCGATGATGGAGACGGCCAGAGAGTGAGAGTGGAGAAGCAGACTGATGGTCAGAGAGGAACCGGATCTGTCTGAGGATTAGAACTTGCGTTATCGAACCGGGAGGAACCAGTTCTGGGACTGTTTTGGACTTTTTAGGGAAACTTTTCTTCTCTTCATCTTTTTTTAAGTCAAATATCTAGAAAGCCTGGGAACATGGTGAGAATAACCCTGTGTTTTGTGTGTAACTATGTGAGTCTGTCAGGCGCATCCTGCAGAAGCACGCAGTGTGCGCACGAGAGGAAACCTGTCCGGGTTCCTGAGATGACCCGACAGATCAGAACCTGATCAGAACAGTCCTGTCTCTCAGGTAGCCTCTGAAGGAAGACAAACTTATTCCTAGTTTGTTAAAAAAAATAAATTCAGAAACGTTTAGATTTATGAAGTTTACAGCAGAAATCAAAGATGAATGTTCAGAAACAGTTTTTATGACCAACAGGTTGATTCAGATCAGGTTCAGTGTTTTCCTGTGCTACAGCTTCTTTACAATTTTTTTTTTTTATGTTTAAGAAGTTTTAAGAAGTTTGGAGCAGGGGTGGTCCTAGGATCAAACTTTTAGGAGGGCTCCGCACCCGGTGACTGTAAAGAACCTTTTCCAAAAGTCCTAGACCCGGGTCTGAGGCACCTCCTTCCTGTCTGGGTGTGATTTTTGGAAGAGAGGAGGCAGCTGTGTGTGTGTGTGGGAGAATCAACCTTCCTCAGAGGTAAAGTGTAAGACTTGTTAAATGAAAGGCTCAGCTGACCTCAGTCTGATGCAGAGGTCACAGGTGGTCTTTGATCAGCTGGCTGCAGTATTCAGGATGTTTTCACGTAAAACAACTCTGAGTCCCCCCTCCTGTGGTTCCCTTCGTTAATGCAGCGAGTCCCAAACCTTTGGTGTCCAAACATCCGTGCCCACCACCTTCCTGTGCCGCAGTACATAATGTAACAATGTGGCAAATATTCAAGTATTTACTGCATGACAGGAAATCTTTCAATCTGATCCCTTAGAATGAAATAGTATTTTTTAAGCAAATTATATTTAAGTCTCGCAAATAAATTTATTTTATCATGGACTACCTGTGTTATAATTTTAAAAATAGTTTTATACAAGCAAAAACACATTATGAGGGTTGTTATATTTTAAAATAATTTATGTACTTTTATGTGGCTAAAAGTACCTGAACCTTAAAATAACTGCATGCCTGGTTATACAGGCAAATCAGACAAACATATGAAGAAAATCAATGCAAAAATATATTTTATTTTTCTAATTTTGATCAATAATTTCATTATCAAAATACTTATAGGTCACAGTCTGATTTGAATTACAAGCCAGCTTAGCAGATCTAAAGTGTCAAAACTTCCTTTGTTTGGCTACTGGAACCAGTAGGTCCCTGGTTCAATCCCCCACCCAGTTGTGTCCTTGGGCAAGACACTTTGCCTCTGATGTGTGTCTCATCAGTGTATGAATGTGATTGGCACTGATTAGTCTCCATAGATGACTGTACATGTTAGCTTTGTAGGAGCTCTAGTAGAGTGCTGTGTGAACGGGTAAATGAGGAACAGATTGTTGTGTGAAGCGTTTTGAGTATCCTGGTTGGATAGGAAGGCGCTATATAAGTACAGTCCATTTAAATTGAATTGCATGATGATGTCATTATTATTACTGGATCAATCTGCTCACCTCTACCTCAGTGAGGTAAAGTCAGATGAAGTACAACATGACGGATCAGCTCTGTATCAGATTTAGTAGCCTGAGTGTCCCTGTGATGGACTGGACACATGTCCAGGGTGTCCCCCTCCACTCACAGCAGCTCAGTGGGAAGGGGGGGACGGGGGGGTTCCGCTTGACAAAACACGTGGTTCGACCCATGTTACGTCATTACGTAAGGATTTATGTCATTACGTAAATAACGACATGTATACTTATGTGATGACGTCACTCGTATCTATTTCTATTTTTTTTATTAACTTTTATTAAACCAGGAAAATCCCACTGAGAGCAGAGATTTACTTTACTAGAGTCCTGAAGGCAGCCTAATGTACATGTTTTTGGTCTGTGAGAGGAAACCAGAGTACCAAGAGAAAACCCACACATGCAAACTCCGCACAGAAACACCCCAGATCCGAACCGGGGGAATTGAACCCAGGACCTTCTTGCTGTGAGGCATCAGTGCTAACCACTGAACCATCATGCTGCCGGACAGCTCTTTGAAACAAAAAGCTCGTCAAGATCAGGAGCCATTCGTTCCATCTTTAGTTTGCACCCAAATGTAGGCAGGCTGGAGAAAATAACTAGGAATAAACAAAACACTTTATTCAAACAGAAAAAAACAAAAGGCAGCAGAAACTCACAGAGACTCAGGAATCACAGGAGGACAGCAGCGAGCATAGGAGGACCTGAGACTGATGGCTGGAAACCACACAATGATGTGGAGGTGGACGGAGACTGAGACGCTGAGAACAGCTGAACTGATTACAGAGTGGGACCAGGTGTGAGCAGCTGGCTGCAAAAATCACTGAGAATCTGAACAACTAACTGAGGGATGATGAAATGATGGCACACACAAGCAACTAAATACAGGAATCACAAAAAAGACGTTAAACAAAACTAACAAGAAACACAGAATAAGATCTAAACTGAAGTAACATAACAGAGAACAATAAACCAAAACACAAGGATTATACTCTAGAGCAGAGTCACACCTGCTTCTCCTTTCCAGGTCACAGGAAGTCACTGTGCAGGAGACAGTTCATGACACACAGAGACACAGAAACACAACCACTCACACTTACAGACAATAATTAGATTCATTTACCAACTAATCTAACGTGTTTTACGTTAACTGGTCTGTGGGATGAAATCCACACACACAAGGAGCAGAGTTGTAAAATACTTTGTTACTGCACTTAAGGAGAAATTTGTTCTTGAGTAATTATTGAGTAATATTTGAGTAATTATTGAGTAATTTAGTAGTTTATTTTTCTACTTTCTTACATTTTTTGAAAAAGGTAAAACATTGGAAAGGTTTCTTTTTTCATGTTTACTTGTTTTCTTTCTGGCTTGTTAAGTTAAAAAACTATCCTGGGTAGAATGAATTTAATTGTGGTTGAATGGGAAATACAAATATATACAATTTGGACATCTTATTGGTGTCCAACAGCAAACAACAACAAATGTTGTCTCAGGCACTGTACAAAAATAATAATAAATAAATACTCAGTACTTTTAATACTTAATCACATTTTATTCCAGAAATTTACTTTTGATACTTAAGTACAATAAATGTCAAATAATTTCAGACTTTTTACTCAAGTACTATTCGTAGAGAAGACTTTAACTTTTACGAAAGTAAGATAAGTAAGATTCTTGTACTTTTACTCAAGTATTACTTTGAGGTACTTTATACAAGATTGACGAAGAGAACATGTAAGCTCCACACAGAGAGGACCAGGGCCCTGTTTCAGAAACAGGATAAGTGAAGATCCTGAGTAAGTTCTGGGGTAACTAGGTGCATATCCTGGGTTTTCGGTTTCAGAAAGCCAGA
>JARVJO010000227.1:22858397-22874569 GCA_031762555.1 Cynodonichthys magdalenae
TCGGAGGAGTCTTCGGTTTTGGACAGCCTTCGTCGCGGCGCTGTGACGTAAGAGGCCGACGAATTCGGCCTTCGGAGGACTCGGTCTCGCGTTTTGGACACAGCCTATGTTTCTCAGCTGGCCTGGGAACACCTTGGGATTCCCCCAGAGGAGCTGGCCCAAGTGGTTGGGGAGAGGGAAGTCTGGGTCTCTTTGCTTAGGCTGCTGCCCCCAAGACCAGACCCCGGATAAGAGGAAGAAAACGGACAAAGTTATTTTTGCTGTTTACACCATTTAAATAAATGTCAAATTTGTTCTCAGACTTGTTTAATGGGTGTCAGTTTTACAACACAGGTGTATTACTTGAACTTAATGTAGTTTAGTGGCTTCTAGCATTATTTTAGGGCTCTCAAGACAGAATTGTAGTGATAAATTTATATTATATATATTATATATATTATCGTCACTTATCTTTACCAAATTAAAACCTAGAAATTATTGTGATATATTTTTTAGTCCATTTGACCTATCCCTATTGCTAAGATGTCAAGGCTTTCCCTAATGACATCTTTCAGATACAGTTCATCCACTGTTAATACAATTTTTAGCCTGACATCTCTTCTCTTGTCCCTTTTCCTAATTTTTAAGCACCAAATGCATCACGTGTTACAGTCAGATACAAGAACTGGAAAACAGAGCAAATCAAAAAAAAATTGATAGATTGAAGAATCCAAGGATGCAGACAAACTGCAAACAAAAATGTTGAAACACCTTCAAATGTCTGGTAAAATATTGATCAAGACCATCTTACAAGAAAGCCTGATATTTTTCTTTTGGAAAAGAAATATGAAGAAAACAGTGGTGGTTTAACACGTAGTGTGCTGTATTTGTTAAATGTACAACATCCTAAAGAGAAAGCCTAACGCCCACTTTGTCTCTGACCACATACCTGCAGTGAGTTAGATTTCCATACAAAGAATCAACACTAAAAATATCAATTTGTTTGGGCGAAATAAAACTAACAAGCTTTTTGCATATAAAGACCTATTAATCTTCATTTTCTCTATGTTTTTTCCTATCAAGAAGTAAAGTAAACAGACATGTTGCTACGTGTTCTTTGGTCATTTTCTTTCCAACAACATGAAGAAAATAATTATATCAGTTTCCTACTCATGAACAAACCTAATTGGGATTAATACGCTCCACTGGGTACCACACAAAGATCTGAAGTCAATGAATTGCATCAGTTTTTATGTTGCTACACAAAAACAATGAGTGCAGAGTCGCAATAAATAAAAAGAAGTCAAAATCCATCTGAAAAAGCTTTTCAGCCAACCACCTCTTCACATTTGGTGATTATGGATAAACATGTCAGACAATAACGGGCACATGTGAGACAACTTGGGAAGAGTGATTGTTTGTGTGATGCAGTCCAAATATCTGTCAGCATGGCACCAAGATCTAAATTATCATCACATAAATAAGCCAAAGTTGTATTCATAAAGAAACAGATGGAGTTTTCAACTCCAACAGGAAGTCATTAATATAAACACAATAATCAGAAACTACAAATCACAGCTCAGTTTATCCAGAATTCAATGCACAAAATGAGCTTTTGGAAGATGATGGTTTAATTTGGTTCAGACAGGGAAACAAATGTGTAGAAGTTCAACAACAAAACGTTTTACAGCTGAAAGGGTGTGTGGCAGAATAAGAAAATAAGCTCTCATTTAGATGTTTTTTGTTTTAGCAAGAGAATACAGTGTATTATATTTTAAGAAAAAAGCCGTACAAAGAAACAAAGAGGGTAGCAATTATAAAAGCTGTCCAATGCATCTCTTTACAAGTGAGATTTACTATTGAGTGAAAACCCTGAGGAGCAACAGAGAAGACTTAAATTCAGAGATGCTGCCAAAACACAAGCCAGGTTAAGTTGGCTGCTGCACATCCTTTTTTCCAGACATTATTTCACTGGTTGCACATGACTATTATGAAATAAATAAGCTGTTTGTCAGAAAAGCAGAGCCAACATGAAAATTAATGAAGTATATCAAGGTTAGAGGGGAAATTTTGTTTCGGCTTATTTTATTTAGTGCAAAGCTTTGAGTGTTCGCTTCCAATAAGACTTTATTGAACTGTGTAGAAAATGCCAACACTAGAAAAAGTGAAAAGGAAGGAAAGTGTTCAAAAGGAAAGAGAGAGAAAAAGACAGAAAAGAGAGTTCACATATTAAAACACATTATATTAGAAGCAGAAACACTGAGGGACAGGGAGAAGTTTGTCTCAGTGCATCTGCCTTAAGTTATGCTAACGACTTTAAGCCAGGATGGAAACAAAATGGCAGTGACCAGTTTTCCTTTGCTGCTAATCTACTATTTCTGTATCATTCCTTTACATCTTTGTGCTTTCCTTCTGCCTTACAAACATTTGCATTAAAACAAACTGTATTTTGGAGCTTGAACAGAACCCACCTATAATAGTTTTCTGCAAACCACAGAAAAAGTTAAACAGCAAGTGTTGATGTTATTGTGAGTTCAGCAGGTAGTGTTCATGAGGTTTAACAGACCCCCTCATCCTATTATTCATCTTTCTTTAAATAGCACCATCCTTTCACACTTTGTCTAAATAAAGCCTTTAAAATACACACCACTGCACAGATTCTTGGAGGTGATATTATGGTGAACAGGCTCACACAGAGGATGCTGATGAGGAACAGTAAAGTATTTCTATTGAGCTAAAAACATTATCCTCTAAAATGGTGTCTGTGTAAAACATTATGTACAACCTTCAGAAAAGACTACTTTAGTATTTACAGCTACACATGGACTCCTATCTTTATATGAATCCAGAAAATACCAGATGTGCACTACTGATGTCACGATTCACCCACAGCCTCATTCATTATTTATGTTTACAAACATGCTAAAATAAACAGGGCTTTATTTTCAAATAGTTGTATTCTGTATAATAATGTAACATACTTGCCCTGTCAGAAAAGGTTTTTTATAGGTGAGCACTGTTCATTCTCCTTTAATTACTGCAACGTTATGAATCACTGCAGAACTTATCTGTATTCTACTGAAAACTGAGGTTTTTCTGTCTACTTTTAGAAACACTGTAAACTCCGTAGCACAATGACACACAAAATGACCTCAAAGCATCTGGAATGTCTTTGATATGTTGTGGTTTCAAAGAGATTTGGCCCTTCGTAATTCAAGCAACCACCCTGGAGGAAATCAGACTTGAGAAAACAGGAACAACACAAAAAAAAGGAGAACTGTATCCCAGTTTTAGCTGATGGTTGAGCTGCAACTCTAATATTTCCCTTCACAAACATCTTCTACCAGCAACAGCACAAAGCCAGCCATAGTTTGAGAACAGAAGACACAGTGCAGAAAAGTGAGGTCAGCTAGGATACAATACCTGGTTACGCTGTCAGACACTCTGGCTGATGGAAAAAACCCAGAACATGAAAATGAATAACATCTCTGGACGGTCATGAACACGCAGCACTTAATCATACAGATGAATGAACAACAACTGAACAGAGTTCTCACTCACACCAGCTGCAGTATTTGCTATAATCCTGCCAGAACAGCTAACAAACCACAACGGCGTCATATGAGAGACGCACAGACCTGAGGTATAGGGTGGAGATATGAAATACTGATGTGCCTAAAAGAAAGAAGCAACTGAAAAGTTATGGAAGCAATTTAGACGACTACAAGTCCCGTCTTTATACTGAGTCAAGTAGAGCTGTTAAATTACAGAAGTAACAAGTCTGTGTTTTTTACACATGAATGAAAAGCAGAAGTATAAACAATGGACAATAAAAATAAGACTCCAAAGTGCAGAGTTAACCCTAAAAAATAAAACAGGACTGAAAGCAGCTCTGAACCTTTCCCCCCCCCTTGTGTTATTCTACACCCCTGTAGTGACTGAATGTTAGTGTGTCTTTGAAAAAGCTTTCAAGTGTAACACAAATTATACCTTCTAATATTACTGTTAGTATTTTTGATCAATCTTCCAGGGAACTGCTTTGAACTTTGGGGTCTGTGTATTTTACATGAGGGAGGGGTATGAACCCTGTGACATAAACACGCATTTAGCATGTTGATGACATTAATGATGCTCAGGTTTTCTTTAAATCAATCTGGTCATTTTTATGCTTCCTTAAATTCACTTTGTCTTGATGTAAAGACATTTTAAACAAGTTCTGATGTATTCATTTAACCAACCTGAACAAAAAACGTTTTTCACTTCTTATTCTAAAGAGACATTTAAAGCAAGATTAGAAAAAAAATTAGGGATGCACAATATATCGGCATTAATATCGGTATCGGCTGATATGTAAAACTGGGCTGATATTACCGTCCGATATTGATTTCCCACTTTTTAGATTTGTTTATGTTTTGGGAGGTGAAATGGTTGGTTGAGCTGCATCTGTTTGATCATGATAGTGATACTGATGCTGCACAGCCAGGAATGACTGCAGCAGGGAACCATGTCAGAGGTCTGGTCATTTTTTTAAGGTATCAAAAAAAAAAGACCCAAGTGTGTTTGTGCGTGTATGTATAATATAATTTGTGTGTTTGTGTAATATTGGTAAATATTGGCCATAACAGTAATAATTTCATCGCATATCGATATCGGCTGAAATTTTCATATCGGTGCATTCCTAAAAATATATATATTTATATATAATCTCGACATGCTTTTTTGTGTGACCACAGTGACTTGTTCTGTTTCTTCTTTGCTTAGTTTTACATTTAGGTCAACAGAAAAACGGAATGTGATTTCACGAGAAAGAATCATGCTGTATCTCTGAGAACAAAAATGTAACCCTTCCTTGAGAGAACTTTTGTGGACAAAAACATTAATAGGTTGCACACTGAAGGAGACTAAAGTATAAACCTGTTAAACTATAGCAAACTTCTATCTTAATATTGTAAAAAGAAAATTATATGTAAGGCCAAAGGTGAGTACATTTGATGAATCAACATTTCTTAATAAAGCAAAACCAACTAAGAATATTGTGTGTGTCAGCTGAGACGTAATCTAAAACAGAACACACACTGGCTTAATAAAAAAGGTTAGCTTTATTCTTTTCACATAAAAATCTACAGGACAACAAAGCTGCTACTGCATCAGTTTAACAGGTACTTTCAGGGAGATTTTAAAAAGTATCAAATACCATTCCATTAAAAAGTCTGCTAGATGTCTACTCTGGGAAAGCAGACAGTAAAACATCTTGTTGGCTTTATTTCTTTTGTAGGTCCATGTTTCCTTGACAGCTAAGGTCTTGTATTTTTTCAGGTAAGGACTAGAGGGATCCCCAGTAGCCGTCCACCAATCCATCAAGCCAGCCAGCAGAAATGCAGGGGATGACTTGGAGCGTGTGTGCCATTCTCTTCCTCTGTCTCTGGCAGGAAAGTCACTGCAGGAGCTCCAGGGAAGCCCAGAGAACCAAAGAGCCTTCCTTCAAACGGATTAAAAGAGCTGTGGATCCTGATGCTAAGTGTTCCTATACTTTTCTGGTACCAGAGCAGAGAATCACAGGTACAAAAAAAACTATGTTAGAGATTCAGCTTCAGTATAAGAAGGAATATGTCTTCACTATTTCTTAACATAGCATCCCAGTGACGTATTATTGTCCTAAATAAATCATTTATGTCTTTAGGCCCTATCTGTGCAAGCACCACGGGCCCTGAGCCAGACAAAGACAGAGTGACCCATATGGACATTGCAGATGTGCGGGAGGTTCTCAACAAACAGAGGCGTGAGATAGAGACACTGCAGCTGGTGGTGGAGGTAGATGGTAACTTGGTGAATGAGATGAAGCTGCTGCGAAAAGAGAGCAGGAACATGAACTCCAGAGTAACCCAGCTCTATATGCAGCTGTTGCATGAGATCATCAGAAAGAGAGACAATTCTTTAGAGCTGGTGCAGCTTGAGAACCGTGTCCTAAATGTAACCTCAGAAATGATGCGTCTGGCTTCGAGGTACAAGGAGCTAGAGGTTCGATTTGCCACAATGGCTGGTGTGGTCAACAACCAGTCCATTCTCATCTCTGCTCTGGAGGAGCAATGCCTGAGAACACTGGGACAAAGTGAGCTGCCTCCAGTTCCTCCTCTGGTTCAAGTGGTGCCAGAGAACATACCGGTTGACAATCGTTTCACCAATGAGATTGTGACAAAGAACCGGGCCTTTCCCCGAGGATCACGCAGAGAGTCGCCTACTGCAAACCCCTTTGGGATTGATCCACCCCCACCCCAGGGAACACTTACTTCTGATGGTATGTACCGGTTTTAACCTAACCAGAGAACTTATGAACATGAGAGGTTGACAGAAACAAAAACTATGACTGTCTAGTTTTGCTGTTCTCTCTTGAAGGGTCACCACAGCATGTCGTCCTCCTCCACCTCTCTCTGTCCTTCTGTCCTACCTCTGTGTCATCATGTTGACTCTTCTCTTTTTTAACCACACACCCTGTTTTCTTGGATAGTTGACCCAAGGTCTTGAAGTACTCCATCTTATTACGACTGACATTCATATAGTCAGCCGTAAGACTTGGTGCTGTCATTGATCTGTAGCTGCCACAGATCAGTACATTACCATTGTCCTTAAAAATGGGCACCAGAACATTTCTCCATTCCTCAGGCATTGTTTTACTCTCAAAAATGCTATTAATTAAATCTAAAACCTCATTATCTCCCCACTTCCTGGTCCATATTTTCTATGACCTCTACTCTTCCTTCCCTTTCATTCATTAGATCCTCATAGTACTTCCTTCATCATCTCATCACACCTTTCTAGCTTGTTAGAGCATCATTATTTCTATCAAATCTAACCTGCTGCACATCCTTTCAGCCCGATACCTCTGTCTCACCAGCCAATACAAGTTCTGCTCCTCTTCTTTAGGGAGAGACTGTGTAAAAACTGTAACAAGTACTGCTGAAGGACTGCAATTCAAAGTACATTTATTGATCACAACAGTCAGTATTGCTGTAGCACAGTTGGATTTTTCTTGGCGTGCTACAGATGCAATGAATCATGCATTCCTGTGTCCCCTTCTTGGCTCCCTGTGTTGGCTACATGCATTGAGCATATGTACCATGTTAAAATGTGGATCTGACCTCTCTGAATGGCACAGAGAAACCTTTGACAGATGGACACAGACACACACAACTAGTACAAGGCTTTGCTCAGGTTTATCAGGCATGAATGGACAGAAAACAACTAGCGAGGCAAGTTATTTATTACTGAATTAATTTAAAGTTGGTTTATCTCATCAATTGATAAGTGGCCATTTTCTCAAAATGAGAGTTCTCTCTTGTATCAAGAAGGTCTTTCCCTAACAAAAAGGGCATTTTGTTTTTATAAAATGCTGAACTTACAAAAAAGAAGCACATCATTATATTTTAAGAATTTATTGTACTAGCTGTATTAAATACTGAAAGAATAAACAAAAACTTGTGGATTTCCCACACATTATTAAGCTTAGACATATTTATAAAATAAAACAAATAAATTAGGTTGCTGAATGGGGAAACAAAAATGAAATATGTGAAACACTTCATAGACAGAGATGTAAAACTATTAAGAAATTATCATTATATTATATATATATATATTTTAATATTATATTATTTACATTTAGAATTAATGAATTTTCCCTGATTCTTTACTTTTTGTTGCCTTCTTGTTGGTTCTGATTGTGGCTAAAACAACAGATTTTTTGTTAACTCTGAGGGGAAAGTGGGTCTAGATGGGATATTTTTTCGGCTCAAGAGAAAAATGAAACTGACGGCAGACTGCTGTGTTTTTCCTACGAAACTACCTGCTGTGTATCCTGCTTGCAACATGCATCAAATTTGATGGTGATTTTAAGAAAAAATAAGTGGTGTATACTATTTATTATAACTTTGGTTCAACTTGACCCATCATTACAATTTAAGAATTGGTGTGGAAGTTTGAAGTCTCTAATTTTGACTCAAATTAAAACAAAGTTTCAGAGCATTTATTTCGGGTTACAGTGATTTAAAATCGGTCATGTGACACATTATAAGTTAACTGAATAGAACAAATTTTAATCTAATAAACCATTATTTGACAATTAATTTTTTTTTATTGTTGTTTAACCAATCGTATATCAAATAATTGTTTGCATCCCTATATTAAACCGTTGAGAATAGACAAGGATCCACTCTTAAGATATTGATTACTTACTTCAACCTAACTTGCTCTGACATCTGAAAACCATCTGCATAAATAAACTAATTTAAAAATACTACCTGTAAATAGTTCTCCAAGGTGATTAAATTACGGCACATAATGTTAACAGGGATTATTTAACCCAAAAGTGATATGAATAAAATAATTCATAACATCATTCAAAAGATAAAATTAGGTCCATGTGATTAAAGGACAGTGACCTTTTCAGTGAAAATGAAGAAAAATGTGATTTATGGAAATCTTTTAGGAGAGATAAATATAAATAAAATTTTAAAATACAATTTGAGTCAGCACCTGGAAGATTTTGAGTTAGTCAAAAATTAATTTACTGTCATTGATATAATAGAAAATACGTACAAACAATAAAAAGACAAGCCACATCATTTATTTGGATATGTTTATAACAGAGTAACGTAAGGAAGGTGGTAGCTCACACACATCTTTGTAGTAATAAATGAGTGTTTTAATGTAATGATAAAAGTGTAAGTGTGTTACATGTTGTGGCTTGTGTTTTTGATGTGAAACATGTTAACAATCAATATACTAAAATATGCATTTGACATAAAATTGTGATCCAACCGAACTAGTTTGATCATCTAGTACTAACAAAGTGTGAATGAATCCCAAATGTTTTGTCTTTCATCTTTTAGTTATATCACAAGAAACCTGTAAGTGAATCACTTTGATTCAGAACAGTGGGTGCTAAAGATAACTGAGATAACAAAGGTGATGTTTTAAGTGATTTTTAGCACCAGTAACGAGAAGCATTGGCAGGGTGACAAACGTTTTACTTTGATGATTAAAAAGTGAAAGGAGAGAAAGATTGGGGTTATAATAATAAACCACATCAGGTTTTCTTACCATCAGTTCAGATATATGGATTTATTTTCCAAAAAAGAATGAAAAGTCCAAACTTTACAACCCATAAATAGCTCATCTTCCATGTAGGTTCAGTACTACTGTAAATACACATACCTAACCATCATTTGGTCAAGTTCAACAATTTTAAAGCCACTAAGTGAGATTTATTTTATTTATTTATTTTACTTTAACCTGAAGTACCTGATGAAATCTGATGAATGCTGCACATCACTAGACAAATGCAGCCATGTCACAAGAAGTTTTGCATTTCTGTCCAGAGTTATAACACTGGGTCTCACTGTTCTCCTCCACTTGGCTAAGAAAACAATCCACATAAGAGTAAACAGCAGAAATATCCTGGTTTAAAGTTCAGCCATTTTAGTTTTGGTGATACTACAAAATAAATATAATATTTTTCAAATGAAACGTATTCATAGTTCAATTTAGGTGTTCAGGTGCATGTAAATGTACATATTGCAGACTGTCTGGTTGGTCAAACCAAAATCAAATATTTTTAGCTTCATGTAAGCTTCCTGCCAGAATAAAGTGGGTTTAGTTATTTAGTCAAACTGACATGACATCAAATGTCCTCTGCTTGTTGTGCCATTTCAATTTCATTAACCCAGAGAAAACAATGTTTAGTTTTTTACACTATCAAGCATTTTGCATTTGATTAATTTGTGCAAATCTGCTTAAATAATTTTTTTAACCATCTGCCAAACCCCAGGCCCTTTTAAGGACTGTTACCAGGTGCGACAGGCAGGCTACACCAATAGTGGTATGTACCTGCTTCAGACAGATAACAGCGATCGACTGATCCAAGCCTGGTGTGAACATAGTCTCGACAATGGAGGATGGACCGTTTTGCAGAGGAGGAGGGATGGCTCAGTCAACTTCTTTAGGAACTGGGAAAACTATAAGGTAAACTCACTGAGGAGGAACAAAAAGATTTCAGACAAAATGCAAAAAAGCCAAACAAAAGAGTTAACAAAAAAAGGGTGTTTTATCAGTTGCTGCAACTTAGTGAACTTTTTATAGCTTTTACTCTTCCTCCTCTCCAGTGACCCAGTCTCAGCAGTTTGTTTTGGGTCAGTAAGCAAGTGTTTGATCCAGTGGTGTAAACAGCTTAGTGGAGGATTTTCTCATAATGAAGTTGCAGCCAAGGACTGCATCCAGGGACATACATACAAATAAATGCAATAAGAAGGCTGGGAGAGAAAGCAGCTCGACGTTCAACCATATTAGTAATAATGCTCTCAATCTTTTTTTTCCTGGTGTCTCAAATTTTCTTTGAGTTACAGGATAGAAAAAGTTTGAGGAATAAAAGCAGAGGACGTCAGCGCATAGTTTCAAAAGTTGTAAAGCAATAAAAAAGCAAAAGTTCCCCTCATGGATACAATTAAATGTTGAAATCAATATTTGTAAAGTGGAAAAAACAAGACAGAAGCCTGTCGGAGCAGCTTTGTATTTACTGAACTCTTCATTCAGTCGCAGCCAAATTGCTGCTGGCTCAGCCATAATTTTTATGAAGCCATGGATCAGAACCCTAGCACATTATCATCTTCATTTGAAGTCCAGCTGGTCTCATGTTGCTTGACTCCAAGCACAAAGTTCATAAAAAAAAGTGACATTTCATTAACCCTGATTCTGCTTTAGCTTTTATTCAGAACACAGGTTGCTTCTGCTGACCACGTTAAAATATAATTTCTTTATTAACCAGTTAAAAGAAATCAAATAACTGCACCATATCTTGCAAAACTAAAGTGTAGTCATTTAAACCACAGATACAGTAAACATGGTGTGTTGCTTGTTCTTCACAGAAAGGGTTTGGCAACATTGATGGTGAACACTGGCTTGGGCTGGAGAATATCTTCAGCTTGGCGAAACAGGGCAACTACAAGCTGATGATAGAGCTGGAAGACTGGATGGGGAAGAAGGTGTACGCAGAGTACAGCAGCTTTCACTTGGAGTCAGAGAGCGAGGGTTATAAGCTGAGACTGGGGACGTACCAAGGAAACGCCGGGGACTCCTTCAGCAGTAACAACGGCAAAGCGTTCACCACACTCGATCGTGATAAGGATGCTTTCACTGGTAGGTCCTTGTTTGGTAAATAAGATTGTAATGTAATGTGACTTAGTTTTGTCTTCTGATGTTTATATCGTCTTTTCTCTAGGTAACTGTGCCCATTACCATAAGGGTGGCTGGTGGTACAACGCTTGCGGTCAGACTAATCTGAATGGAGTATGGTACAGCGGAGGAGTTTACCGCAGTAAATTTCAAGATGGGATCTTCTGGGCGGACTATGGTGGAGGATTTTATTCTCTCAAGTCTGTTCGTCTCATGATCCGACCAATTGACTAAAACTTTGAACTGTGGTTCTTTCAAATCTGCTTGATTTTATGCCAACAAATAATTTATGAAAAAGGCAGAATTGTAAATCTCTGCTGTTATATAAGGAGCCATGTAAAAGACAGTTGAAAAGAGACAATGACATGAGTCTAAGACTAGACAATAACAGTTCCTGAGTTCTACAGTGGCTGAAATGAAGACTGATCACTTTGCTTTCCGTAAGTAATTACCCTCCAGTAATTGGCTATCTAGACACCTGCAGCCATGCAGTATAACTCTCGTGTCTAATTTCTGAGTTTGTAATAAAGAGGAATGGTCATTTTCTACAAGCATGGAATTTCTTATGAGCAGCTAATGCTGTATTAAGCAGTGTCTCTCTTACCAAGTAGCATTGGATATAATCACATGCTGGCATTTAGCTCGAGGTTCTGACGCCCTGTTCGGTTTTATGACGCCCTCTTTCAGCTGGCGATGCCTCATGACATTACTGTCCATCTTCATGTCCGCCGAGAGTTTTTTATTTTTCCTCTTTGTAAATGTTATAAACTTCTGTAAGCTTCATAATGGGCAGAGGGGGTGAACTCTATTTTATAAAATCCAGAGGAAAACATAAATAAATTGAACCAGCTTGGATAGAGGAGGTGGGTAGTGATTTTACAGCTGCAGTAGTTGTTGTGTGTTGTCCGTCTGTAACTTTTATTTTTTACTCTCTGTAAATTTTGTAAGCTTGCACAAACTTTGTAAGTGAGGGGGGTTGGGGTGGGAGGTCTGGCTTGAAGTGTCAACACCCTCCTCCAAAATCATACCGTAAAGCCTTAAAACTGATGCGATTCAAAGTTACACAGTCAAAACAACTATGGTGTGAAAATTGTACCTATATTGGGGAAAATTCAACAGTGGGTGTCTGAGAAGATGTGGATTTAAATCATAGGGAGATTTATTAATAAACAATGTAGTCAGAAAAACATTAACTGTAATTTAACTTTGAAATCACATCTTTCTATAATCAGAAAGATGACAACAAACGTTTGCTAGAAAAAAAACTTAAAAAAACAATCTGTGCAGAGAAGATTCCAACTATATTAGAAACAGATATGGATTAGGAAGGACATTAATTGATGCAGCTATGAAAGAATTTTGACTAAATGAAAAGCAGAAAGAGACATTAAGGAAGATAAAGGAAGAAACATCTGGAGAGGATTTGGAGAGGAACATCTCACAAAAAGCCACTGAGTGTTGATAAGCATATCTTGAAATGATGTCCTCTTTTAGATATTTTTCTCCAGAGGCTCTGAAAGTTGGAATAGATAAGATCTGTCTGATGCTCCAACACCATAACTAGAACACAGCTACAGTCAACAACTTGTGGCTTGCATGGTCTTCCTGAAAACCAACTAAACTGACAGACGTGTTATGAAGCATGTGAAATGTTGTACATCTTTACAGTCCCAGTGTTCAGACTTGGCCAGGAGAGGCTGCGTACTGTTCGTCTTATTTCAGCCAGCTTTCAAGTTGTTTTGATCTGAGACAACACTTTACTTGCCAGTGATCTCCATTTGACTGGGTATTCCCTGACAACCACAAATAAACAGCAAGGGCCGTTGTGCTTGTCTGCTGCCTTTCATAAGTCTTTTCCCATTGAGGCACCAAACAGAACAAAAACTGTGTATTGGAGTAATAAAGTTCAATAATTTACACTGGGACTATGAAATATTAACAAGTCACATTATTCAAACTTCCCTGAGTAATATGTTTTTTTACTCATTGTGTAAAAGAGAATGTGAACTTTTATTTAACAACTGCAGCAGTTTGTTTTATGTGTGGAACAGCTGGGCTGAAAACCATTTTGTGTTTTGTGGTGCCATATGACTTAATAGTATCTATGTTTCCATGTGAATTTCTACAGAATGGCTCAACAGACCACTAAACAAGCCAGCACTGTGATGAGCTAAAGCCCCTTCTCCTCCGGCCTGTAAGCAGTTCTGCTCAGTTTGGCCTCAGCCGAATGTGTCTCCATTAGGTTTCAACAGCACACAGCAGGTAGAAGCGAGTGCAGCAGGCTTATGATTCTGACGTCAGCAGAATTCTGCCTGTGGATCAGCTCTTTGATTGATTGACAGAGGAAACTTGTGCAAACTTCCTCCTGGAGAGAGATGCTTTTGTTTTGGAATACGAGCACACGGTGCCATACGACGACATGGTGAAAGCAGTAATAAAACCATCTAACCTTTTGGGCCATCTTGAGAAAGGCAGAACTTGTAAACACTTCCTGGAGAGAGGTGAAGGAGACGAAACTGAGCAGATAACCGGGAGGTTTCGAAAAGACTGACGGCCCACAGTTACACAAGTGCTTATAAACAGCACCACATCAATAAACACATAAATAAAAAGTCAAATTCCAACGGTAAAACCACAACGGCTTTTTAAAAAATATTTTAAACACAACAGATGAAGCCACTGCAGACAGTTCACCCATAATCACACCCACAGAGTGAGGGACACACTGACATGGAGACCCCCACACCTGAGCAGAACAAACTGAACAGAGTAGAACTGTGCTCATGGAAAGACAGGAGAGGGTTGTGTCAGCTAACCCCGACAACACACACACACACACACACACCCACACACCCACACACACACACACACACACACACACACGTCTTTATCCAAATTTGTTATCATTGAAAGGTGTCCATGATATTTTCAATGATGAGCATGTTTTTGAAGGGAGGCTGTACATTAGAACAGAGGGAGTCTAATTACCTAAGGACAGTTCGTTCACCTGCTTTTTCAGTCCACATATGGTTCTCTTGGATCAGATACTGAGCTCCACTATGTCCTGACTAGCAAGAGAGTATATGTTAGAAAAATCACTGTGTGGTGTGTTAAAGGCTAGATGGTTCTGGTCCATAACCTGAAGACCAGAACCATCAGATTCTGCAATGGTTTCATCCCACAAACCATCAGACTGCTAACTAATGTCAAACTGCTACAGCGGCACACCTCAGTAACACACCATACAGAAACCTGCAATACATGCAAATCTATTCTTCTGCTGCAATTGCACCTTACTTTGCTCCAAGTCACCATATTCTACACTGTTTAAATTTATGTATCTTTGTTTCTGATTGATTGTAATGCAACAAAATCTCTTTCAAATTTGCACAGTAAGCAGTCTAATTTGAATGAAAACAAAGTTGTTGAACTTGACTTAAACTTTCTCCATCTTCACATGAGAAAGGTGCACATGCTTGTATGAATGTTTTGGACTTTGCTGTGCCACATTGTTCAACTTTGCTGACCATAAAGTGCTGCAGAAAAATTAGAAAAGTCATATAATTGCATTTTTTACTTAAATTAAAAGAACAACTGCTGTGTCTTGAACAACTGAGCATCTACATAAACATAATGATTTATCAAATGTAGACTAAAAAATAGAACAAGTTAATTACTTAGGAGTGAATTCTCACCTAGATGTTGAAACAATTTCTCCTTGTAGTCCCTAAATAATAGTTTATGAAAATGTGGATTATACCAGTCTCCTCACACATTATTTCTTTAAAACATGTTCTTATAGTTTTTCTCGCTTCAGTGTGGTTTGGCTCATGGTCATATTTTGTGTTGTCAGCTTGGCGTCACCTTTTGAATGGGAATTTTATTCTTGCCAAGGCATAGCTGACATGCAAAGTCAGTGGTAAAAAAAAAAAAAAAGAGCAGCAGGACTGGGCTGATCCTGGCAGACAAGTACAGATGACCAAATTTATGTCACTCCAACCTTGCAGCTAAGCAAACAGTACAGTGGATGAGGAAGAATGAATTCCATCTTAGAGTGCAAATGGTTAAGAATTGCTACAAGAATGTGTATACAAGGATGAATTCAGATCCATAATTATTGGGACATGAATCCTGAAGTGTTTTGGGCAATATTATCTGCTCATATTTAGCCAAATGCTTCAGAACTTATTGGAGTGTGCTTCACAGTGCAGAACAGATGGACAATGATCCTAATCATACTGACAAAGCAACCAAAGAGTTTTGTACTGTAAAGAAGTAGAATGTTATGCAATGGTCAAGTCAATCCCCTGACCTGAATCAGATTGTTTCATTTAAAATCACTTGTGCTGGTGTTTACAGTGTCCATGTCCCAGTATTTATGGACCTGACCGTAGCTTGTTGGGTCAAAGAGTTTTGAATGATCAAGAAGACTGCGTTTACCAGTTAGAATAGAGCAAAAACATGAGGCAGCAACAAAAGTAGAGCTAGTATTAAATGTACTAGTAGTATTCAAATAACTTTTTGACTTTAGAAAACACATTTAAACCATACCCTAAGTGGAACTTTGGTTTCAATTTAGACCCTACTTGTACAGTACACCGTTTATTGCCACAGAGGATGTACAAAACACACTAAGAGAATGTGTACATTTACTCATTACACACACAGCTAAAAGTAGCATTAGCCAGCACACAGACCCAGCACACAGACCCAGCACACAGACCCAGCACACAGGCGCAGCACACAGGCGCAGCACACAGGCGCGGCACACAGGCGCAGCACACAGACCCAGCACACAGGCGCGGCACACAGACGCAGCACACAGACCCAGCACACAGACCCAGCACACAGGCGCGGCACACAGGCGCGGCACACAGGCGCGGCACACAGGCGCAGCACACAGACTCAGCACACAGACTCAGCACACAGACTCAGCACACAGACTCAGCACACAGACTCAGCACACAGAC
>JARVJO010000227.1:22874669-22891975 GCA_031762555.1 Cynodonichthys magdalenae
ACGCAGCACACAGACGCAGCACACAGACGCAGCACACAGACGCAGCACACAGACGCAGCACACAGACGCAGCACACAGACGCAGCACACATGCACCTGAATCTTTGAAAGTTCATCACCTCAGAGAACACTGTCCCGCTCTCACAGTATTACACACAAAACTCCACCCTACCACAGGCCAGCTGGTCACAAATCATTCAAACACTTACAAATTGGGAGCATTTACACAACCTACACAAGAAAAACAGTATTAACGGCAATTTCTTGCTATTTTACAGCCCTAACTTTACAATTATCTGATAATCTGACATCTTTTGCCTTTCATGTCAGAACGGTGGGGGAAATTGGCCTCTGAACGTTTCTGTAACAACAAACAGACCTGCAGCTGTTGTATTTGTCTGTTTGTTCATAATTAGGTAAATATGTTCAAATCACAGAGCAGCAGCTAAGAATGAGCCTGATAACGAGAAGAAAAAAAGGCTTAGCATCAAAGTCATCAAGTCAAAACCAGAACAAACAGTAAAAACACACAACAGCATGAACACTTCAACTCAGAAGAGATCCCTGTAGGACATAATATTGAGCCAAACAAACCCTTTATATTCAATAAGAAAAGAATAACGTTCATCATCTTTCATGTTAATTTTGTGTTTGATACCAATAAAAATAAATTTTTAAAACAACACATTGATGTTTAACACTTACTCTTAGTTTATGGAAGCCAATCAAAATAAAAACCTAAGATGGAGAATGATGTGACTAACAGCTTACTAAAAAGCAAGATGCAGAAATTGAAAAATAAGCAACAAAACATGACAAAATTTAGATGATATTACCAAACACACATGAAGAGTTAGTTTGTTTTGTTCACGTTTAGGCAAGTACATATTTGTGCAACTTCTGAAAATCAAAAAACTGCAGTAGTTTCTGTGTGTAAATAACTTTCTGCTCCTTACCAAGGTATGGTATACAAGAGACCATGCTCTGGTTACTTATGAAGTCTCTCAGACGTTTATAGTTGTCTTCTTTGGACATCAGGTAGTCAAGTCGCTCAAATGTTGCTTTGTCCTTTCGACTCAGTAACTAGAAGGCCAAAATAAAAAAAATTAACAGAGCGAACGCATGGAACAGGTTGGCAAAACATCGACTGACTGTACTACTAAATCACAGTAATGAGCTTTGGTTTAATTTAGTACAGTGTGTGCAACGCCCATCTGAGGAGAGGGAACCAATCAGATAAAGAGTGTGTCTTTTATAACAAAACTGAAATGAAGCAGAAGCAACATCAATGCTAATATACTGGCAAATGTATATTAAAATGAAAACTTGCTACATAATACTGTCTGACAGATCCAACAGACAGAGCCGTTATATCGCTGAATATAGTGATGTAAACTATTTTCACAGATTCTGTTATAGATGAAATGAACAAAACATGTCAAAATATTACACACGGACAAAATTGTTGGTACCCTTCGTTTAATGAAAGAAAAACCCACAATGGTCACAGGGATAACTTGAATCTGACAAATTAATAATAAATAATAATTCTATGAAAAATATATAATGAAATTCAGACATTTCTTTTCAACCATGCTTTAACAGAATTAAAAAGAAATAAAATAAAACTCATGAAACAGGCCTGGACAGAAATGATGGGACCTTAACTTAATATTTTGTTGCACAACCTTTTGAGGCGATCACTGCAATCAAATGACTCCTGTACCGGTCAGTGAGACTTCTGCAGCTCTCAGCAGGTGTTCTGCTCCACTCCTCACGAACAAACTGTTCCAGGTGTCTCAGGTTTGAAGGAAGTCTTTTACAGACATCATGTTTCAGCTCCTTCCAAAGACGCTCAACAGGATTTAGGTCAGGACTCAGAGGGCCACTTCAGAATAATCCATTTTTTCCTCTCAGCCACTCTTGGGTGTTTTTAGCTGTTTTGGGTCATTATCCTGTTGAAGACCCCTGAGCTGTGACTGAGACCAAGCTTTCTGACACTGGGCAGCACATTTCTCTCTAGAATCCTTGATAGCCTTGAGATTTCATTGTACCCTGCACAGATTCAAGACCCCCTGTGCCAGATGCAGCAAAGCAGCCCAGACCATAACAGAGCCTCCTCCATGTTTCACAATAGGGACAGGGTTCTTTTCTTGACATGCTTCATGTTTCCCTCTGTGAACATAGAGCTGATGTGCCTTACCAAAAATTTCCTTGAGCTTGAAATTCAACTTTAATCTCTTTAGTTTTTACTGGGCTCTTTTGTTACCACTCTTATTATCAGTCTCTTTGATTTGTCATGAGTTTTCCTCCTGTGGTCACGTCCAGGGAGGTTGGCTACAGTCCCATAGATCTTAAATTTATGAATATGTGCAAGTGTAGTCATAGGAACGTCAAGCTGCTTGGAGATGGTCTTATAACCTTTACCTTTAACATGTTTGTCTATAATTTTCTTTCTAATCTTCTGAGACAACTCTTTCCTTGGCTTCCTTTGGTCCATGTTGAGTGTGGTCCAGACCATGTCCCCAAACAGTGAGTATCTGTAGCCCCTATATACAGGCCTATTGACTGATTATAAGACTGTAGACACCTGTGATGATAATTAGCGGACACAAAACATTTAACATGTCCCTTTGGTCACATTATTTTCAGGAGTATCATCATTTCTGCCCAGACCTGTTTTATGAGTTTTTATTTAAAAAAAATTATTTTGTTGAATCATAGTTGAAAAGAGATGTCTGAATTTCATTTGTTCATTTTTATAGAATTTTTTTGTTACTTTTGTCTGATTCAAGTTATTTATGTGACCATTGTGGGTTTTTCTGTCATTAAACGAAGGGTACCAACAATTTTGTCCGTGTGTGTACAAGTGATACATATTTTACTTATCAATAGACATAAAGCATTAGGGATGTCAAACTTAAAATTCAACACTAAAAAGGAAAATAAGGTTCACTAATAAGAAATTGTTGCAAATCTCATGTAATCAGGTGATTTATTTTAATTTTGTGAACAATCTGAAGAGTTGATTTTGCTTTGTGTCACTTGTAGTAGTTTTCATAAACTTTCTTCAAGTGTCCAGTTTTCTGTACAAATCTCCATTAACTTTCAGTCTATTGATAGCGCTCTGCTCATGAATCAATTGTAGACTCAAAATGTACACCTACCGCCCATGTTTTGGTAAGCCTAAAGATAGGCGCACTTTGTAACGCCGACACCACAGCCATGACTGCATGAAGATTGTTCATGTCACACAGTTTCTATAAACAGAGGATATTAAATGTACATTTTGTTTGAGTTACCATCACAAATGTTCATAGGAAACTGAGTGGTAAAGTTGTGTTGTGTGTGAGAGTGTACCTTGGCAGTTCGAATATACAGACTCAGCACTTCAGCTCTGATCTTCAAAGTTTGAGCATGGAGGATCTCTCGTACCACCCAGAAACTTGTCTAGAAAATACACATAAACTATGTTTACAACACTAAAACTCTCCACAACCAGTACTGAGATACAATCACGACAAAAGTACAATCAATATATGCAGAAACAGTGAATGTTCTCCATCTCTACTCTAGACCTTGAGTCAAGAGCCAAAAGCTGCAGTAAGCCACGATGTTCTGGGATAAAACTGATATGAAGCAAAGCCACGTGCCAATAAAATGAATTGATAACAGTAATGCTATATTAAAGACAACTAGAAATTAACTTCTGATAAAAACGTTTGGGTGCGAATCTGCTAGGTCTTAGCAGGTACATACACACTATAACTCCTGATATGTCAACTGTTCAGTTCAGAGAAGATCCATGTCTGTTTGTTCAGAAGACTTGGCCAGACTGAATGATGTCGTTAGTCTGTCTCTGTAGGGAAACTGCTGGAAAGACAGTGTTCTGATTCTACATTCAGATGGGTCGGTGAATCAATCTGCTCTTGGGATGAAGGGGATAAAAAGGGGGGTTAAAATACAAAAGTGGAGGAAGAAAAAGAGGCATTAGGAAGAAAAGTTAGATTCAGTGGGTTTTCATTGCCTGCAGCTGTCTGGACATTGTGTTCTGAATATGCAGTTTGACCATCTCCATGTCTTCTTTTGACATAAACATGTTTTTATTTATTACAATGTCTGCACTTCCCATCTTTCTCTATTTCAGAATCTGCATAATGGACCGACAAAGACAAAGTCATTAAAGACCTGGAACACAAGGTTCTCTTTTTGTGTGATTCAGAAGATTCAAAGAGGTTTGATTTGTAGCAGCTTCTCCTGTGGCCTCATGTATCAACAGTGCGTACTCACAAAAGAGCTTGCGTACGTCGCAGGGATCACACAAACATGTCCATCACACACGCAGGAAGTAATTTGCATCTGTTTAACATGTAAATGAAGGCGTGTCTGGGGAGGTGTCTCACATGCGCTCAGATCCATGTTGATTGTGATGTACGAAAGAAATGTGAGAGGATTGACCGTAGGCAGTTTGATACATCTGAATTTTCTTGTGCATACGCCATTTTCTGGATTTGACCGTACGCCAAATTTCAGTAAGAAATCCATGCAAGTCTTTGTACATGAGGCCCCTGGACACCATTAATGTGCACAAAGCACACTGTTAATATACTTATTTTTGTTTCAGGATCATGGATGTGAGCAATCTAGCCAGCTCTAGGTCAGCCTTGGCCTGCTCCTGGTGTTGGCTCTTGTGCTAGTTAAAGCCTCTCTTGCCTGTGCCTCCTCTTGCACTTGTTGTGCTGCTCTCACCTTAAGCTGCAACTGCTGATCTTTTAAGTCAGCCTATAAATTATCTTCAGTGTGCTGATGGAGGCAGTCAAGTTGGTGCTGCTTAATGGTTTTCTCCTGTATTGCAGCTTAGACAGAGGAGAGGGCTTGTGAAAGATAAATACCCAGTGAAGGAGTGTAAACTAGAGCTGGATACAGTGCTGAAGGTTCTTCTCAGTGCTTGTTCTCTACACTGCACCAAGATGTTGGAGAATGAACCTGGAAGAGGTGGTAACCAACTTCTCTAGGTGAGGGGACCTGGCTTCATTTGTGAGGTCCGTTGGTGTGTACTCTTGCTTCTGTCACTCCAGCATCCATGTTGTTCTAATGTTACTTCCATCAGTTTCAAAACAATAAAAAAATTTAATGTAGCAGAACAAATGGAAAGAAAATCTCCAGTTCCATTTTTTATTTTTGATAGGTTGATTGGTGCTGCATCTGCAGTGACGCAGGCGCTGTACAGATCTGTCGTGGTGAAGAGAGAGCTCAGCCAGAAGGAGAAGCTCTCGATTTACCGGTTGGTCTACGTTCCTACCCTCATCTATGGTCACAAGCTTTGGGTCGTGACTGAAAGAATGAAATCACGGATACATGTGACTGAAACAATTTTTCTCTGCAGGGTGTCTGGGCTCTCCCTCAGAGATAGGGTGAGAAGCTCAGGAGGGACTCAGAGTAGAGCCGCTGCTCCTCCACGTCGAGAGGAGCCAGTTGAGGTGGTTCATCTGGTTAGGATGCCTCCTGGACACGTCCCACTGGGAGGAGACCCAGAGGAAGACCCAGGACACGCTGGAGGGACTATGATTCTCAGCTGGGAACACCTTGGGATTCCCCCAGATGAGCTGGCCCAAGTGGCTGGAAGTCTGGGTCTCTCTGCTTAGGCTGCTGCCCCCGCGACCCGACCCCGGATAAGCGGAGGATGGATGAATGGATGGAGCAGAACACTCCTACATTTACAGCATAGCACTGATAAGTGGCCAACATGGATAAGTGATTTCAGTCAGAGAAGAAGC
This sequence comes from Cynodonichthys magdalenae, assembly GCA_031762555.1. Taxonomy (NCBI): domain Eukaryota; kingdom Metazoa; phylum Chordata; class Actinopteri; order Cyprinodontiformes; family Rivulidae; genus Cynodonichthys; species Cynodonichthys magdalenae. The sequence goes on from JARVJO010000227.1 coordinate 22,880,446, forward strand.
CAGAAGCCAACATTAATTTCCTTCATTTACAGAAACTGATTGTCAATCTATTACAGTGCAATCAGCACTTTTTCACAAGTGACGGCTTGTGGATACACAGCTGGAACATATGAAGTTACTGGTCTGTGTGTGTGCTTTATTTATAAATACATACTTACATCAGCCAGGCTGTGATTAAACTCAGAGTGTGTCACACCTAAAATGATACAGGTGGAAACAGTCTGGGAACTCATTCTTTCCTAAGTCTTTCTGACAACGATAATAAAAATATGAAGGAAAAACATGAAAAAACCCATCAATGGTGGAATCTGACTTTGAATGGCTTTTGTTTTAAACCTTTGTTTGGTAGTAGCATTTCATTAGGAGGAGTAAAAGAGTTTTCTACTAAACCAAAAAAAATTAATTATACAAGTTTGGGGGCAAAACTTGCACCAGCTGCTTCTTTATTTTTCATGGTTTAGCTGGATATCTGAGGTCAAGTTGAACAAAGTTAATGTCTCCAAAACAGTCACAGCTATAGGGTTCATTACAGAACACGTGACAAACATTACTTTGTACTGCAAAAGTGAGCAGCAATGAGACAGTAGACACATTCACCAACACTTGTGCCTGTGTGGGAGGACTTTGCACAGAGGAAGTCTTCTTTATTTCAACAGTGTTATGTTGTAAAGTAAAATGTCTATGGGCCAGTTTTACAGTGATCCACGATTAGTTGTAATATTAGACTTTATTTGATTAACATATATTTTAACTGCAAAATATAGTCTGTAAAAATACTGTAGGCTGTTTAGTTTAGTAAATTTTTAAAAATATATTGTAGAAACGACTCAGCAGCAACTGAAAATGTGGATGGAGGACAACAGGGCTGCTTCATGGAAGAAGAACCCCAGCCTTTAGCCTGTTAGCTTTAGCACCAACATTATATATGCATGTATTAGCTCGGCGCTAGTACAAAAGCTAACAAGCTAAACAGCTCCTCCAGCCACATCTTCAGTTGCTGCCGAGTCGTGTATACATTCTCCTCTCTGTCAGCGCTCTCTGGTTTCATTTAAAAGAGCTGATCGTCACATAAGATTAACCTTCAGGGTGGATAAAGCTCACAGCCTCGCACCGATGACCAAGTTGATGTCATCATTTACCCAGTATGCTTTGTGTGCAAATACTATGGCTCCGTCTGTGTAATAAAGTTTGGAAAATTTTAGTTTAAAAATTGAACAGCCTACAGTATTTTTACAGTCTCTTTTACAGTTAAAATAAATGTTTATCAAATAAAGTCTAATGTTACAACTAATCATGAATCACTTTAGGAGTGTATCAAGGTCCCAGATTTTCAGTAACTTTAAATCAGTAAAAACAGACAAACCTAACCAAAAGGATCTCAAAAAAGCATAATGGAAGTGATGACAACAATCTGAGAACTAACTGCAGCAACTGGATCTGATCCTGGATACTTTCATTAGGTTTATAAAAGAAACAGACCGGATCTAAACATAGTGTTGTCATTTGGTTAAAACCACAAGCTCTTCAACAGACCCCTATAAAAATAACTACAACTTGATGTGTCAACAACTTTCAGTGAGTTAGACTGACTTGACAACTCTTTATTTATTTATTTGATTGATTGTTATTAGCTCCTGAAGCAGAGCAACAACAAAAGCAGCAATGAAGGAAAGAAGAATAGGGCTCCAGCTCATGTGAAGGGGCTTTCTGGGAGTCTCTGCTCTGGCAAGCTAACTCAGTTTTGTCCAAAAAAGCTCATTTTCCATGGCTCACAGCAGCTGAATGTGTGCAGCAAGCAGTTTGAATCATCGTTCAGGATCTGCAATACATGAAGAAATTTCCACAGCAACACATTCTTGTTGGATCATCTCATGATATGCTTTAGGGAGGTGAAGTAAGCCTTCAAAGCAAAAGCAATGACTGAATTGATGTGGCCACATACCCCAAACTTCCTGTTGATGTCACAATGCACTGAAAACACACTTCAACACAGACACATTGTTAAAGAAGAAATGTATAGATGCCAAAAGAAGGAGTGGCTTAAGAGAAACAAAAAGGGGAGGGAAGGTGGCTTTTCTCAGACTTGTTTCACATGGTAACTACTTATAAAATATATAACCCACAAGAAGACAGAGATTATTAGGGGCTGCCACGATAAACACAGCTTCAAAAAAAACAACCACATCTGGCAGAGTGAGTGTGATGTTTGGAAGTTGGAAGATGGAGGCAGAAATTAGTGAAGTTATTGAAGAGCTGTCATCTCTTCAGCTCTCAGAGGCTGAGGCTCATAAATCTACAAGACTGCAGGAGGAACTGTTCTTCATTTCTTTGAAGATTGCACTGAACTTTGAGTGCAAGAAAAGAGTTTGAGGCTCACCTGGTTGAATCTGCGGGTGAAGGCCACAACGTTTGGAGCCGAGCTGTGCTTCTCCTTCTTGTTCCAGCCGCAGCTCGACAACTCCTGAAAACAATTGATGAAATGCAGATTAAGTGCTGAGCCACAAGGATTTCTGTACGTGCACACACACATTACTAATGTATTTAGCAGTCTCGTCTGAGGTCAGGCAGTGGGAAATGGAGAGGAGGGAGAGACAAGGATGTGACAGCAGAGGAAAGCAGATGAGGAAGAATAAAAGAATGAAGAAAAGGTTCAAAGACTGACGAATGACTACAAAAGCAAACAGGATAAATTTGCTCAAATTTAGCTTTCAGTGAAATGTTTACACAAAAAATGTTTCCTTTCTTACATGATCATGCAGAATAATTAAGCTTCAAAAAGGACATTCATGGTGCTGGTATTATAATAATACAAAACAGAAAATCCCACATTGAAGGATGTAAAACAAGTGTCAACAGACTAGGAAACCGCTCAACAATGCAGCATTACTTTTCTGTAAAAATGCCAAATACAAAGAAAACTGCTTACCACCAAATGATCAAAACAAATAACTAAAACAAATGACCTCATAACTAATTCAACTTACAGAAGGATGTAAACAAAAATGACTAATAATCCCATTTATGGGTTGTCCAGTATGATTAGGTTTCGAGGACTGTCATTTGTTGATTTTCCATCAAAAAGGTGTGAAAAACTCCCAGCTAATACTAGCTGTACAAAGTAGAAGCACAAGTGTTTTCTGTACACTTCATTAAAAAGACGTGCGTATCTTTGGAACTTTAAAAACTGAAAGATTACAACGAATTACAAACTGTTGTTTGTTTTAATCCAAAAAGCAGGCAGGACTTGGTTGTTCCCTGAGCTGTTGTCTGAAGTGATGAGGTGAAGAAGGAGACCAGGGGAACTGTCCCTTCCTTTGGCCCCTGCAGGATGTCCAGGGGCCAGGGACAATGACATAACAGTAGGAAAAATGTTGTGTTGTGTGCTGTGCCAGTCTGTCTGACTTGGGATATGATCTGAAGAGCACCTCCTCCACACAATAACCCCTAAGAGACTGTCTGGGAGCAACGGCATCCACCCAACAACTAACCGTTCTCTGCGCTGGACACCATCAGGATATCTTTCTGCAAGGAAACGCTGTGTTCATTCATTGGCAACTCGGAGGCGGGGGGTGGGGGTAGCAGCATATCAAATGCAGATGTTAAAAGCAGACGTTCAAGAGAAGGTGAGGAGAAGCCTTGAGTCTAAGCTTGCAGAGTGAGATTGAGGATACAGGAGAAGAAGAAAAAAAGCTACACTGAAGGAGACTATAAAACAAACACTGGTTGAATATCTTCCCACAATCCAGAGCAAAGCCTCATTCATGTTTAGTTGTGCTTTCACAACATGTAGTAGAAGCTGAACGTCCAGAACTCTGTCTTGTTTTTTAGTTTACTTATTTATTCAAAATGGTTCTTTATTTAAAAAGTGCTTCATTCTATCCTTCAGTAATTTCAATCATTTGACTCGGCTTTCCTTCTTCATACCTTTAAAAAAAAAAAAAACTTAATTAGCTGGTGAGAATTTTCAGGAAAAAAAACCTTGGATGCACATTTACAACTGATTAACTTTTGGAGCAAATTTTAATTTAAAATAGTTGGAAATCACAACTGTCCTTGTAAAACACAAAATGTATTTCAGTATATTTTCCACGTAAGCCCCTCCTTCATGAGCACAGTTCTACTCTATTCGGTTCAGTTCGGTTTAGGTGTGTGTGTGTGTGTGTGTCTCCATTTCAGTGTCAGTGTGTGGGTGTGATATGGGCGGACTGTCAGTCATCTGTTGTGACTGGTGACCGTTCAGACTTTACTTTTTATTTATTCATTTATTGTTGTGGTGCTGTTTATAGGTGCTTCTGTAACTGTGAGCGGTCAGTTCGTTGGAAACCTCTGGTTATCTGCTCAGCTTCGTCTCCTTCACCTTTCTTTAGGAAGTGTTTGCAAGTTCTGCCTCTCCCTCGATGGCCAAAAAGGTTAGACCATGGTTTTATTACTGCTTTCACCATGTCCTTGTATCGTGCAGCACTCTGGGATTCCTCAACAAAAGCTGCTCTCTCCATCTTTCCTCTGTTAATCAATCTAAGAGCTAATCCAGGGACAGCATTCTGCTGACGTCAAAATGGTAAGCTTGCTGTACTCGCTTCTACCCTCTCAGAACCACCAGAGAGGAGGTACTGAAACAACGAGGCTGTTGGAACCTAATGGAGACACATTGGGCTGAGGCTTGTATGAGGTTCAGACCTCATACAAGCTCGTCGATGGAGATGGGACTTAAACATTGGTTTGGTGGCAGCCGTAAGTCTTTCACAACTACTCCAAGTGTAACCAGATGCACATCTTTAATTTAAATTTGGGTAGCCTTTAGCTGTTGGTGTCAATCCTTTCTATCTGTTATCAAAAAGTTTCAGAAACCACATGACAGACTTCCAACAAAACATTCAGAAAGTAATCTTTGGATGTACATCTGAAACTGATAAAGTTTTGAAGTAAACTTCATTCTATTGGGTTCCCCAGATTTTTAATGTTATCCAGCTAAAAATGGACTACCACTCACCCAATTTTACAATTATTGAGCCAAAATTTGATGTGGTAGTGGCTGAGAGTCATTTAAAACACAGACTCTGAGCAGGACATTTTGTGATATTCCATGAAATTGGGCACAATGTTACTTTCAAGGTTTGATCAAAATGGCTACACTTCCATCATTTCTAAACACAAGATGTCAGTATAAAACTGGTTTAAATATGGTGGGTGATATGTATTCCTTCAAGGAATAACAGACCTTTAATTTTAGCTGTGTCACAATTTAAATTTTGCTGGATGATAAATTGTCTCAGAAATTATTGTGAAAAACAATAATATTGTTTAGAGACCATTTTAAATTATTATGATAACCCCCATCCCACCCACCACACATGTAAAAATAAATAAAAAATTGAACTGACCTGGACTGGAGATTGTGAAAACACACAACAGTTACTGAAGCTGTAACGTCACTTCCCACATCCTCTGTCAAAGCTGGTGCTATTTATTCTGCATGTGTGAGGCTTTATTAAATAATTGTGGTCATCTGCAGACTGTTTACAAGTTTACAAAATTTACATAATGTAAAATAAAAAAAAACACCTCTCAGTGAACCCAAGGTTTGACACAGAGCCCTGAGGTGACGTCAGCTCAAAGAACACTGACTGTTCAGAGCTCTCAGGCCACAGAGGTTAGAGACCATGAGTCTGACAAATACCTGACGTCAGAGTTCACTGAGGAGTAGTAAAGAGGGAGAAATGAAAACTAACAAGCAGGCAAATGAGAATCATCAACCTCATTTTAGTTTATCGTGCAACTAACTGATTTATTGCTCATCGCGACAGGCCTAGTTGTGTCATAGCAAAGTCCAGTTACTTCATGTATTAAAGCATCAATGTACTTAGTAGGATTTAATTTCCTTCATTTTCTCGTGACTTTATAGTCTTTTTCTTTCTACCCTAAAGTCTTATGAACGTTTGGCAACATTCTTAAAAAAAACCTTTGACAGTAAAGTATTTGAGGAAAGGCTTTTGTGAGGCAGCTCTGTTAAGATGGTTTTAAATGTTGCAGTAAAAGAGTGCAATAAAACAGCTTACTCTGCCAAACCACAGACAGCCTGTCATTTCTACGAGCTGCTTGGGCTGAGCAGCATTTTCATTTAAGCGCAGTCCTGTGGGGATAAGAGAAGCTGGCTGCATCTACGCTGTAAACATGGGAGCTGTCAAAGAAAACTGATACCATCTCTGGAGTGTTGATGTGACCTACAAGCATCCCAGCCAAGAGATGTTCAAATATTTGACTGAAATAAAAAATACACTGCTGGAAACAAGTGTGAGTAAATATATTGTACTAAAATTATAAAGAGTGTGTTTTTTAGATACATAGGAGCAATGTTGAGGAAGAAAGTTATGCACATATTGCAGTGAGCTCAAGTGAGACATACCACAATAACTCCTCTGTTTTTAGTTTTCATTTACAATTTAGACTAAGTGTTGGGACCATGTGGAACATTATTTCAAACCATGAGCCAGATTAGGAAGCACTGAAAATGATAGGAAACATGACAGGGGAAAAGAAAGAGGATGAAAGAGGGAGGATGTAAGTCTGAGCAAGAAAAAAAAAAGTTTCAGTGATTTACTGAGGATGAAAAGAACCACGTCCATGAAGAATGACTGAAGTTGTGTATGTTGGTCAGGAAGCAACAAGACAGAGAAAACATTGACTGCTTACATCAAATTAAGATTAAGATTTTCTACAGGTTAACCTACATTTTCCTCCTGCTTGAAAACATGATAAACATAAGAGTATAAAAAAGAACAATAAATCCACTGAACGCATTTTTAAATTTCCTTTTTCAACCTGAGTAGCAAACTTTGTAATGTTGGCAAACAAAAAGAATACAATACAAACGGATACATGCATTAGTGTTAATGCATGTATCTGTTAGTACAGTATGGCCGTGTCAGGCATGTGTGTGACAGTGCATCTGTAACAGATGGCAATAATTCTTGTTGTGCACCAAAAGAACACATTAAATCTAATTATTAAAATACTTTAACAGCGGTGGAAGAAATCCTTTCCGACAATGGAATCTTGTCACTGTGGTTTTTCGCTCTCCTCTGCCAAAGCTTTTTCCCACCCCTCAAACATTCATAATGATAAATGTGTCCGGAGCATCGTGCTGACAGTGTTTTTGTTGCATAGCAATCTGTCCAAACAACATGTGTGGACTTTAAGATCTACAGAGAGCTGTATTTAACTCTTTAAAGATTCAACACTTTAAACACTTTAAACAGCTTATAGTCGTGACTATATCCTCATTCAAACATGGACAGTTTTCCTTTATTTTGATACCAAATGAACATGTCAGCATAATTATCATCAGCACCAACTGCTGCAGTCACACAGTGGTGCTGGGTCAGTTCTGGTCACCTGTTTGGACAAAAGTAACAGCTGATGTTCTAAAGAAACATTGGCTGATCTTTAGTATTTTATGGTTTTACTTCAAATATTGAGCCCCTGATCCTAGTTATTGATTCTCAACATTAAAAAACAAACACAGAAAACTAATTAAAACCACCTGAGTTGCAGCACAGATTTGTTTTGTCTCATCACAGATCAATAATGTTTTCACTGCTGTTTTGTTTAATGAGTGACCAACTAGCTTGAAATAAAACTTCATGATAAAACAGCATCTTGCTTAAAGAAAACTATATTTTGCAGAGTTTTAAGCGATATTGCAGATATTGCAGCTGTTCATCTAACAAATAAGTTGTGAAAAAGAGAATATAATCACAGAAAGACAGATATTTTTCTTAGCTGGAAAGTTGTGGCAATTTATTTAAATTTAAAGGGAAAACATTAGTAAACATCAAACCTATAAAAATGTATTTTTTTCCACCATCACTATGTTTTACACAAAGTGTAGCTGCTGTCACATGAATTTTATAGTAAAAAGTTCAGGTGAAAAATGTGTCGATCTACACTATACTACAGTTTACCTTGTTTGACATAGTCTACTCAAACAGGTAACACATAAAATTTTAATTTCCTCAACATGTCTGAATGAAGCGTGGAAAAGATTTTTACCTGCTTCCAACTATGTGTCATCATTCTCTCCCCCAGACCTTCAGGGTCCGAGGGGTTCTGCTCTGGATGCTCACACGTGTCGGGAACAGACCTACTTCTCAGCGAGATGTAAAATGCAACTCGACTGCTGCTCCCCGAGAGCTGGAACAAAGTTTGCTGGCCAGGGCCACTAAATCACTCACTTGGCTGTCGTCATGGCAGAGTTAAAAACAAAAAGCAGCAGTCCCCCACCACCTCTTTCTCTCAGCAACTCTCTCATAAACACCCAGCTGTAGATCATCAGCACATGTCTGATTGCAACATCAGAAAACAAAGGAGGAGGAAAACCTCTCTATAATTCTGATTTTATTTTCAGGCTCCTCCATATCAGGGGCACCAGCAGGGGGGGCAAAAACAAGTTTGATCAGTCTGAAACCAATGTTCTCAAATAAAGATAGAGGTTATCTTCATAGATATATTTTAATTAAATATTAAGTTAATTAAATAATATAATTAATGACATAATAAATATAAAATTAGGCAGCACAGTGGCACAGTTGGTAGAGCAACATGTTGCCTCTAAAGAAGAAGGTTGGTTTAGATCAACTTTCTGGGTTGTGTTTACATGTTCTCCCTGTGCAGGAGTGGGTTTTCTCCAGGTACTTTAGTTTTCTCTCACAGATCAAAATCATATTTATTAAAACTAATGTGTCATGAAAAAACAAATAAAAGAATAGCTTGGGATAACACTACTGTAGATGTAGTTTGTAATTGTTCTTGTTCTAGTATTTATTTCCAGTTTGGGGTTTTTATAATTACAGATTTTGTTCATAAAAGTAAACATCAACAAACAAATCAAACATAGAAGAGGTGGTTTTAAAATCAAGAAAGTTTGTTTCTTGTAATTGTTTTAAAATGTATATCTTGACTTTTTAAAATAAAATACAGGCATCACTGCAATCATTTCTGAAGGGAAGTGTCCCCATCACATTTAAAATTTAATTCATTTGAACCCCCACATTTACCATAAAATATTACTTCACCCAGTGTTTCTACTGCTGAACAAATAAATTCATTCCTCTTGATTTATAGAATAATCACACCAAATGTTTTCTGTTTAACAACCTGTTAAAATACTCCAGAATGCAGGAAATGACATCTGCTTTACTCAAAATTTTCTAGATGAAAATTTACTAGATGTCTGATCTGTCGATGAAGATGCTTTGCTTCCTATCATGGTAGGTTTCTCAGCCCTGTTTACAGAGTGGAGTTCCAAGCTTTATAAACTGCAGGAGAAGCTTGGTTATGTAACAAGCAGACTACACTCATGGCCACCACAATAGAGTCGTCAGGGTCTTTGTCTGCCTGGCTCACAAGAGCTGTGGTCCCACACATAAATGTGTTAATTACAGTGAAAATAAGTAGGTATCAGACTTAACATCAGACATAGGTTTTACTGAGTTGTATAACTATAGATCATCTATTTAACAGGATTGCCACTAAGACTAAAATATTTTTCACTCAAGTAAAACAGAAAATTCTTTTTTTGTTTTTAGTTCATGTACTCAGAGGCCACCTGTTGAATAGCCCTGCTGTAGAGTTCTAATGACAAAGGTTGGTGTTCCAGTGGTTACAAAATGTACTTTGTGTGAATCAGCTTCCTGTAAATCTCAATTCTGAAGCTTCCATCTCTTCTTCCCTGTTCACCAAACAATCCAAACAAGACAACTTGTTGTCATTAGAATCATCTCTAGTCATCGTTTGGTGAATGTTTTTACTTCTTTAACTTGGATTTTGACCCAGGTATCATCCACATATCTGAACCAGTAGCTCAGTGTTAATCACTTGAAGGAGGGTGGGGGGGGCAGCACACCCCCTGCCCGGGCCCCGATAGGACCTGGGCTGGGGCCCAAAGGGAGATAAAACTTAACCCTAAATTTTCACTTGATGCTGTTCCGCTCTGGTCCGACCTCTGCAGTAAATACACAACCATTATAATCAATGAGTATTCACACTGGCTCGTCTCGATGGTGCAGGGCAGCGAGCGCATGATCCGCCAAAATTAGAGTCATCTTTCCGGACACCGGAGCTGCTCCGGAGTCAATCTACAAAGATTACATAGCACCAACAGGAAGAACAACGAGCATAACTTCTGTAGATTCAAAATAATTACCCAAATGGACCAATTCTATCAAAATTTTTGCTATATTAATATTTATATGGGTATATTTTTATATAAATGTTGTCAAAATGTATAATTATGATTGGGAAGCAGAAACACGCAGCTCGCAACATATGGATACACACATAATACACGTGGATTTTATTCTGAAAACAGAAGTTTCAAAAAATTAACAGTGATGCAGTTTCAGCTGTGTTTAATCTGTCTGCTCAGACTTCCACATTTATCACTGGATTTATTGTGCCATCTAGCATTTTCTGCATATTCTTCTCCGAGCTCCTTGCACTGGACCCAACGAGACCAAACTGGTTCAGAGGCAGTAAGAAGTCCACCATCTTTGATCTGAGGCAAGATGGAGAAAGCGGGTCCTCCCCTGAATGTATCCAGAAGAGCCTGGTTTGCTTTGTTTTAGAACCTCTTTCAGAGACCAGATAAACAAAAATCAGGTGGACTGTGGGACGTGGAGATGACAGCACCTGAGGCAGGGCAGGATGAAATGAGGAGAGAACTTATTTATAGTTAGGAACAGGTTGGAAGATGGTTAGTTGATGTTATTTATTAATTTTTGTTTGACGTCCTACAAGCTCTGACATATTAAATAAATTTGAGACGAGCTTCTGCCGGTGCCTTTGTATTGCCTCTACCTAGAACTGATGCACTTAGGGGTTTATGGTGGTGTGAAAAGTTGTTTGCCCCTTCTTGATTTCTTATTCTTTTACAGGTTTGTTGCACTTAAATGTTTCAGATCACCAAAAAAATGTAAATATTAGACAAAGAGAACACAAGTAAACACAAAATGTTAATTAAACAAATTAAGGGAAAAATCAATCGAAACACAGGACCCTGTGAGAAAAAGTCAACACCCCCTGTGGTTTATCACATCTTTGGAAAGCTGAGTTTAATGTCCCTAGCATAACCCAGGCCTGATTACTGTCACACCTGTTCCCAATTAAGACACCACTTAAACAGGACCTGTCTGACAAAGTAAAGAAGACCAAAAGACCCTGAAAAGCTAGAGATTATGCTGAAATCCAAATTAACTCAGGAACAAATGAAAGACAAAGTAATTGAGATCTATCAGTCTGGAAAAGGTTATAAATCCATTTCTAAAGCTTTGGGACTCCAGTGAACCGCAGTGAGAGCCGCTATCCACAAATCACAAAGCATAGAACAATGGTGAGCCTTCTCAGGAGTGACCGGCTCATCACAATTACCCCAAGAGCCCAGCGACGACTCATCCAACAGGCCACAAAGACCCACAACAACATCCAAAGAACTGCAGGCCTCACTGGGCTCAGTTCAGGTCAGTGTTCATGCCTT